>JAKTSB010000114.1:0-74413 GCA_030579975.1 Blastobotrys buckinghamii (nom. inval.)
TTTTTTTTTTTTTTTTTTTTTTTTTTTTTTTTTTTTTTTTTTTTTTTTTTTTGGTCTCTTATTTTCTTAATTTGAGGCATGCGTAAATCAAAAAATCCCCCCGGCACCCGGCATAATTTTTTCTCCATCAAGTTTTTAGAATGCAGTTTTAAAAAAATATTTGGCACACAAAAAAATCCCGGTAAATGGGCTCATCAATTACAATTGATTCTTCAAATGCCTGATGGTTTTTAAAATGAACTGAATAATTGTAATGCACAATGAACTTTCAAAGCTTACCACTCTTTAGCAACAATTAAAAAATTTCGAGCCGTTTAAATTATGAGCTTTCCTGACATTCTTGAATAAAACTGGTATTCACGTTATTTTCCAAATTCAAAAAGGGCTGAGGGCAGTAAAGAAAATTCTCACTATATCCATATATATATATATATAGGGTTCACTTAATTAAGCTGTGCGCTCCTGAATTCATTTTAGAATTCTAAATGGGTTTTTTTTTCAATCTGAGTCACTATATATGGTATCTATGCATATACATCTATAGTTTAGCTCCATGGTCTTTTTTTAGAAATTTTCTCAGATTGTCAGCGCGACGTTTTGTAATTGTTTTTCGGTATTGATGCAGCAAATCGGCGAAAGTCACTATGATTGACTTCTATTACCATTAATTGCAATTGATATTCCAGTTGCAATTTGGGATAATACAGTGTATATATATATATCCGTGATGGAAGTAAATAGATCCATCCGGATATAAGCATGATGATAAACTACTACATGTACAGTATACATATATATATATGAATAGGATACAGTATTTTAGTACTTTGCAGTGGCACAGTACCACCTTTTCCCCCCGAAACCATGCAGTCGTTTTTTTGAATTTGGTCGCGAATACCCAACACTGTACGCTGAGACCTGGCCAAGCTTAAATTTTATAAAAAGTAACGTTTCCGTAAGCTTTTGGTATATAGAGCTCTATATAGATATCCTATACAGGATCATGATAGATGAAATCTTTTCTGTTCTTTTTGTTCATTGAAATCAATGCAAATCCATGGGGTAATTTTGATTTAGCGTATCATTGGTAATATATCAGGATGGATTGTTAACAAATTGATCCATTACCCGATATAAATCTACCAGCTGTGCTATATGGTTAGTAGGAGCGATAAGTTTAAAAACAGTAGATTTATCTTTAAACTCTTATTGTAACTTCTCTTAGTATAATAGATTTGTGGACTCTTGAGCTGTGTAGAAAATTTTAATGAATACTACTGTATACTACGGCAATCCATGGATCCTGTCCATTTAAATTATGCATCACCCAGCCAACGAAAATATCCCTTGAACTAACTCAATTGGTACAATTTGATACCTGCAGTGAAAAATTTACTCCATAAACTTTTTTCTTAGACTTTGCCAAAGATTAAGCGTGGAATAATGTAATCATCCATGGTCATCTACATGTATCTAAAATTAATTGATTGATGTGTTGTACCAGTAGCTATTGTATGTCAATACTAAAGCGACGATAAATATACCTGACACAACCTTATATGCCATCACAATTAATACACATATGGGTATAATGTACAATAATGATTATAGAGTTGGTCAAATTTACAGTAGTAGCTTAGGCCATTGCTTTGGACCCATCAATAGCATGTTATCTTAGTTAGGTCTCTTAGATTCGATTTATTGGCATTTTTTGCCAATTATTAGAAGCTCTACCATATATAATGCAAATTTAAATAGTAGAGATTATTATTGTATTCATCTGTCCTCACTCTACGTATACATAAAAATAAACAAAAGGATCTATCTATGGATTGCATTAATTTTATATATATATTCACATACGTATATCATTGAAATACAGCAACTCTTCCAAGCTAAAATCCTAGGCTTGGGCTTAATTATGGTTCTCAATTGGCTCACCAGCTGTTGATGATAATAAATTAGAATCCCCTAGTGAATCACTTGATATCTTTCAAAATTTACATATTATATACTGTTAAATGAATACTATTAATATTAGATTTGAAAAAGCTTTAATTGAGTTCTTGTATCCAATGGTTCTGCAGCTATCTAGATTGATCAGTTTTTCTTAAAGTTATAACTTTAAATACTTCAGCTGCAGATAACTTAGCGAATTTTTGGGTCAGTTTGTTGTTTCAATGTGATAAGTTTCTGTTCTATTCAGAAGACAGACGCCCTTAGATGAATACCCTAGGTGCTGCTGAAGTCAAGTTTAAAACTTTTTGAAAGTACTGGTCCATGATCATATGGTATGTTATTAATCCTGACGTGTAGTGTAATAAATCTGATCTGATAAACAATTGCTAACTGTATATACAATATTTATATACTCTAGCTTCTTGAGCTGGTAGCAGAATAGACATCACCACCCAGCTTGACAATAAAAGCATTCTAATTAACGAGAAGTACACGATTTTAGCTCTTATAAGTCAGCTGGATATCCAATTAATTTGGATGTGAATAAATTTCCCCCCTTTCTATTAATAGTTATGTATTATTATTATTAATTATAATTATTTGTTTTTATGGAAATTTTCTTTCTAATTATATGGCATTATTTTGAACAAAATACATCAGAGAATAGTTTTATATACTGTATATAGTATATAGTATATAGTATATATATATTTTAGTTAATAATAATAATAAAGAAGAGATAAAAAAAATAAAACAAAATAAAGATGACTGAGTGGTTATATACCTAGGCAGCTGCAGATATCGCCGTTGAAACTGTTTAAAGTCCACAATTTTAATCAATAGAAAGCGGATCAAATCATTTCATGAATGATCAGTTTTTCGGCAAGTTTTCAAAATCTAATGATCATCTTCTTTCGCCGGAATGTCTAAAATTCTTAAGTTGAATCCCAAAGCTGATGCGCGCGATGTAAAAATAAAAAGCAAATTATTACGATCCTTAAAAGTGAGGTCTTAAACCATAATTTGATCTAAGACAATTGAGCTAAATTTTTTTAATTTGGACGTTTTTTTTTTTCAATTACATCGGGTAATAGGTTCCAATATATACATATATTGGATGTATATCCATATGTATATGGATATAGGGAACTCAGATAATCGGGTATCTTCCTCAATTGTGGTAACATATGTTGAGTTATTGAAGACAACAATGAGTCAAAATCAATAATGGGTTGGGATTTGATGATACGCGTTTGATATATCTTCGGTAATAAGCTCTTCAACTGACCAGTTTCTAAGTTGAAATATACAATTGATGTTTACTGTAGCCTATATACAGTGTATGCGTGGTTAAGAAATTGGAATACATGAATTCAGTACAACCGTTAGCCGTTTCTCATAAATTTATACTTATAATAGGCAATTATGGCTATAGCTATATATATATATAGATAGCTACAGTAGAAATGATCCCCAAAATAGGTTTATTTAATTATGTATAATATATGAGCTGAAGATTAATCTATATATGATGATCATATTTAAACAAAAATATAGCTGGAGGGATAACCGCAAGATTTACTGTACTTAAGTTTTTAATTCTGTCGATCTAAAAAGCTTGTGTTCTGAAATATATATACCTAGTTACCAGTGCACGGTAGTTTACACTTAAGTTGTCATGGGGATATCGCGAAAAAATAAAACTATCGTATCCATATAGATAGATCAACTGCAGATGAATTTATATATCCATAATTCAAAGAATCAACGTTCAGATCCCAAGTCATCTTATATTACATGTTGTCACAGAGCTATAGAATACCTGGTAATAGAGAATATATGTTATACCTATATTTGTCATATGTATATATGAGAATGTAGTACATTATATTAAACTATAGCTTGGTTAAAATATATCCATTGATGCCATATTCATTTATTAATTAATTAATCTGGCATCCACTCAAGCAAGATTAATTTAACCCCCTGAAAAAAGAAATATTATTGGTTTATGAAGCACGCCATGGTTCTTGGACCCACCTAAGGTGTATTATACTAAATAAAGTCATTCAAGCCTGATATATATAGAGTGATAGTTGATAATTTCTCCGAACTATAACTTCTAATATACGTTTGACAATAATTGTCAGTATATTCTCAACTATAATTATATGGGGATTAATCAGTATAATTTTGCACAGGTTTGAATTGATCTTAAAGTTTGATATTATATATAGCAGCGATAGCCATGGCAGAACTTCCAAGCTGCTAATTTGTCGTCAAACTGGATAATATTCTAGGGATATTAAAATTGACAGCATTTGAATATAACTAGGCCACCGTACTGCAGGTGATACGAATAGATTCAGCTAATTAAAACTAATTCATTGAGGTAGCAGAAACGCCATTGTTGATCAATTAGATACGACTATTGAAATGTATCAGCTGAGATTGCATTCAGTTATCATTAAGTTTTTAGTGATATATATTAAGTTTTATAAGTACCTTATAATAGTGAAACATTCATGTGTGTCTATAGCATGTATGAGTTTGAACCGTAACAGATGATTATTCTATATAAATCGTTACAAAAATATATGGATATCTATTCAGTTTCGGCCACAAATCTCTAATTGTGAGGTTTCTTATAATACGTATATTCTATTATATAAAACATTTGATATTCTGAAATGATTCTAATTATATTTTTAAAGTAACAAATTTGATTTGATATTTCTGAAAATATGTTTAAATTGCATCTAGAGCAGTTGGGTTCTAATTTATACCAAGAAGACATACATTAAGTACTTATGAATGTATCGAGATGTATCTTTCGTACTTTAATTAATTTATCTCATTATAACTGTATGTTCCTATGCTGTCATAGATTGATATCCAGACGAACCACATATCAAGTACCTAGCTTATACTTATATTTATTATTATTCATCTTTTGACTTATATCTTTAATTTTATTAAAACCGTTTTCACTTAAATGTGGATTCTTTTTTATTTATCATATTTATTCATTATCAGAAATGTTAATAATTGAAGATATATGAAATATGTTATTATCTAATAGAAAAACTAGAAATTTAAATATGTATCGTTTAAAAATTAATTCATTTATATGAATACCACCTATCTTTTTTAATTATAATTCTAAAAAAGATAAATATATAATATTGATTCCTTAAAAATAAGTAAGCTATATACTCACGAGGATCTAACCAATAAAATTCCAATCTACAATCTTGAATAAATTTGATTCATACAATGGTGTTCATATAAATAAATGAATAATAATTAGTTTTATGTTTATAAATAAGAAATACTAGAATTAAGTAAATATTGTGTAATATTGATAGTATTACGATCAATAACAATCTTAAATCTTGCCAACAGCTTCAGCATATTTAGTAACCACACGCTGAACTTGTCTAATTCCACCAATTTTATCGATAACTTTTTCTAATAATTCGTGTTTATTAACGCCACAAATCTCTTGTTCCCATTTATTGTTTTCTTCTTGAACTAAAACAGGACCTAATAAACCTTTTAATAATTCTTCCAATCTATCAGCCAACCCTTGCTCAGCGATTTGATAAGCATAAGTTAAAACAAAATCTTGTAATTCATCTTTAGATTCTAGTAAAATAGCAGCACCAATTTTATTTTCTAGATGTGATAACGAAACGATAGTTTCAAAACCTTCATAGCCACCTTGTAACATTCTATTTCTTGTAGCCCGTTGTAATTGATAACCCAACCTACCACTTCGACGCTGAATATCATTGGTTCTTTTTTCAACCATACCAACAACACCAGATACTTGAGTTCTTGAACTAGAATCCCAAAATTGAGATCCAATTGCCCACCATTCTTCTGATACTCTTTGCCATGTCAGCATATCTTTATTATAAGTATATCCAGAGCCATTACTTAAAGTAATAACAATATTTCCTGATTTTGTAACCGCGCATTGAGTAACATCCGGTGCCTTTTGAATACCTCTATCCAAAAATTTAACACCAGAATCTAAAATTGGAGCTAATGATATTGGCTCATGTAATGCTTTTTTCTTTTTAACATCCCAAACATGTACCAAACCAATTGATGTAATTGCCATTAAATAAGTTCCTTGACTTTCTAAAAATGCAACTGAACTACCCAATACAATACTAGGCATCATTCTCATACCGGTTGGTGAATATAAATATAATGTACCATCCTCTGTTGACACAGCCCAGAATATATCTCCTTGACCTGTAGCTAAATGACCATGTCTTGGTAAGAAATCCATAAAAACCATTTGGCCCTTCCTTGTGACAGTTAATCTTGTAGGTTCTGATTCATTACCTGAACCATTTCGAATTTCTAAAACAACTCGATCATTTTCTTCTTCTTCTTCATCATCATCCTCGTTATTATTGTTAGTATTTGAAGATGGTAATACTGCTGGTGATGATGAAAAATATAATCGAACTTTTGGTACGGCTAATCGAACATTTGATACTGAAGTTGCTGGTGATACTACTGCTGGCTTTATAAACTCTGGGATTTCTTCGTTATTTTTATGTCTTTTATTAGCATTGGCTATATTAACTTCTTCATCATCTTCATTTCTTCTTTTAGTACCAATAATAGCCGCTTTTAATCCACCTTTCGGTAAAGCATAGCTTGGAGTTGAGCATTCTATTGCTGGTAAAATTTTCTCTGAATCTCTTGAGGAAGGAGGTGGTTGTAGATGTTTAACTGGTTGACTTGTGGTAATTAATTGTGGTGCCAATCGCTTTTTACCATCTTTAGTGTATGTGATTTGTTGTTTAGTATTTAGTATATTAACTTTTTGCGGTTGTTGCTGTTGTTGCTGCTGCTGTTGTTGTTGTATTGGTTGTGATTGTTGTACTGGTTGTGCTTGTGACTGGGGTTGTGATGTTTGTACAGGCTGAACAGCCTGTGGTGGCTTATTATCTGTTCCATTATTAGTGGAGCCATCAGTACTGGATTTTTCTCCATTTAATTCTCCATTTAATTTTCCATTTGGCTCATTCTCATCTGATTTCTCTTGTGGAATTTTTGCTTCTAAGTCAACTTGTTCAACAGATTCTGCGATTTGTGTAACATCTCTACCACCACCATAAATTGTCAATTGAGATTTGATATAATCAATAGGTAATGAATAACCCAGTTCACCTTCTTCAAATACAACTGTAATAATTGACCCATCTAATGAACATGCATATAGCCTATCACCTTCAGAACTCCAAACAATATCAGTAATAGCTTTTTCAGTAACATTTTTTGCAACCAATAAAGGTCTTGCAGCTGCACTATTCCAAATTGCAATACTTTTATCTTGTGATGCAGTTGCAATAACTTGAATTGTATTAAATTCTTTAGCTCGATCTTCTGGTCTTTCAGGCGTGAAAACTCTGCTACAAAATGCAACAACTTCACATGGGGCATCATGACCAACTAAACTAATATCCGCTTCCCAATCTCCTCGATGAATTAATACTACTGTTGAGACCGGACCATTAGTTGCATTTGGTGCAGCAATTAATGACCCATCTGGTGACCAGCTTAGTCGTCTAAAATATGTACATAGTGGAGATGATTGAAATGGTGCGGCTATAGTACATTCAACTTGAAAGGTTTGTTCAGAGCCCGATCGGTGATATCTGAAGATTTTAACAGTTCTATCATCAGAAGCAGTAGCGAAATATTTATTTGCAGGATCGAATGTAATACCTTTAACATGAGAACCATGTAAATTCAAAACTTTTAACTGTTCAAAAGTTGTACCGCTCCAAATAATAATAGTAGAATCTAGCCCTACTGTCACTAATAAAGATCCGTCTGGTGACCATGCTAAATCTTGAACATCATTTTCATGGCCAATCAATCGTTTTTGTGCTACCCAACTTTCAGTATCTGATTCACCTTGTTGACCGAATTCCTGTCGAGGTTGTCTTGTATCATCTTTTGCCCAAATTAATACTACTTTATCATCACTGCCTGATGCTAAATATGTCCCCAATGGTGAAAATCTAACAACCGTGACAGCGCCTGCATGATTCGACATTGAACATAATTGTTTTGGTCCTTGTGGTTCTTCGTCTGTTAATGTATTATTAATAGTTTCTGTTGACCAAATTCGAACTTTACAATCTTGACCTCCTGAAGCTAACCTTGATCCATCTGGTGATATACTTAATGAATAGATTTCATGGTCTCGATTTTCAGCTTGGTGCACCAACCACGATGGTCGAATTAAATGCATCTCTTATACTGGTTACTCTATTATTGTTATTATTATTATAATTATTACTTTTTAATTTATAATCTTGTTTTGGTTGGAATGTTAGTAGTTTATATTTAAGCAATTGAAAATCACGGTGTGTGGTCGTGATTATCACAAAACTTTTAGAAATACACGACAAGAAAAAAAAAAAGTGTGTATTAAATTAGACGTGGTGGTAATATAATAGTGTGGCTTTTAAAAAAAAATTAAGAAAAACTATGATTGGGAGTTTAAAATAATCATGGTAGATGGTTCAATAAAATGATTAGAATGACGCTTAGTGCATGGGGTGGGAGGTTTATAGTACAGTAGTATCATCAGTATTATCATTATTTTTTTTTGTTTTTGAAAAAAATTTTCTTCTTGGTGTTACAAGATATAATAAACTTGCTAGTATTATTTCTGTAAAAGCTTGTTACAGCATGTTTTTTTTTCTAAAAATTCATTAATTTTTTGTTGTGGTTTTTATTTGGCGTTTTATTACGAGCTGCCGATTCGGTATTAAAATCACCGCGTGGAATCAAAATATTGGGACTAATGATCTTAATTTAATGTTGATAAAATTGATGTTAAAAGATCTTTTGTCGCGCACGCATAAATGAATCTATAAGTTTCACCTAGTCGTGCCAAAGCCGCACATTGTGAGGCGCTTCGTACCTGAATCTTATCAAAACCCCTTTAGATTTTAGTGCGCTTCTACGTAAGGCATAGAAAGCAGCTGAAAAATTTATGCAGAATATATTAATTTGCACATTATAATATTTTTTTTTAAATAGGCACTATTAAATTGCTAATTTTATTCGACTATCCTTATAATATAATCAGTTCAAGACTATATAAAAACCGCAGGTCCAACGGTGTCGCATTAGAAAATTGGCGCGGGTTGGGAGTTTACTTAAACTTTTTTGTCGCAGTACTTTTTTTTTCTCTCTCTCTCTTTAATTATTTGCACCACTAAAAAATTTACAACATTTTTTTCTCTTGAATAAACAATAAAAAAGCATTAAATAATCAACTGGTGTGCCTCATTAGTACAATAGAATAATAGATAAAAGGAAACAATAATGGCATCGATTGTCGGGGATAAAAAAAGCGATGAAGAAAGCGCTTCTGAAGCTTATTCCGAATATTTTTGGATTGATTGGTTTTTAGGTACTAAAGGAAATGAATATTTTTGTGATATTGATAGCGACTTTATTGTTGATAGATTCAATCTTACAGGTTTAAATACTGAGGTTGAAAACATCCAACAAAGTATCAATGTTATCACTGATAATTTCGATATGGATATGAATACAGAAGAAGGTCAACATATTCAAAGATTAGCACATCATTTATATGGATTAGTACACGCGCGATACATTCTAACGGCGCGTGGGTTACAAAAAATGGTAGATAAATATAAGAGTAATGATTTTGGTAGATGCCCAAGAGTTTATTGTAATACGCAAGCATTATTACCAGTTGGGTTACATGACTCACCTCGGTGCTCTACTGTTAAATTATATTGTCCAAAATGTGAAGATTTATATAATCCAAAAAGCTCGCGTCATGCTAATATTGATGGTGCATATTTTGGTACATCATTCCCTGGTATGTTATTTCAGGTTTATCCACATTTATTACCAAACAAAACAACTGATCGTTTTGTACCAAAAATCTTTGGGTTTAAAGTTCATCAAAATGCAAAATTAGCAAGATGGCAAGAATCAAAACGAATTGAAATGGAAGAACGACTGGAGGAACATGAAAAAGAACGAAAAGATGAACTTGCAAAACAAAATAAATAGCATTTAAACTAGTCAACAAAAACTATTCTAGTTGTTCTTCTATTTTTTCTTTATTATTTATTGTATTGTGTACGTATCTGATGAATTGTTTTTTCTTTTATATATATATATTTATAGATTTTTTTCCCTATTCTGGATTTTTTTTTTTTCAAAACATTTTTCCTTTCCCATCATTGTAATAAAAACATCAACAGTTAATTTAAACTATAGACGCTCGATATATTGTTTACTACAAGGAACATAGTTAATGAAATAAAAAATGTCTAATTTTGCTGAATTACCTCCATCTGCTTATACAAATTCATATGCTTATGCCTCACCAGAACAAATGAGAAGAAAGAAAATTGTTAAAAAAGGTTTTAGTTTATCATTGATGGTTTGTGGAAGAAGCGGTACTGGTAAATCAACTTTTATTAATACATTATGCAATGGTGAAGTTTTCCCTGAACATCAAATCAAACCAACTACTGAAATGTATTTACATGATAAATCAGTTCAATTAGATGAAGATGATGGTACAGTTATTCATTTGACTGTTGTTGATACTCCAGGATTTGGTGATGCTATTGATAATAACCATTGTTGTGATAAAATTGTTAAATATTTGGAATCCCAATATGATGATATTTTAGCTGAAGAACAACGAGTTAAAAGAAATCCAAAATTTAAAGATAATAGAGTTCATGCAGTGTTATATTTTATTGCACCAACAGGTCATGGTTTAAGAGAATTAGATATTGATTTAATGATGTCTCTAAGCGCTAGAGTTAATGTTATTCCTGTTATTGCAAAAGCTGATACTTTAACAAAAGATGAATTAATTGAAAATAAAAAAGCAATTATGAATGATATCAAACATTTCAATATTCCAATTTATTTTTTCCCAGATGGTGATAATTCTGATGAAGAGACTCAACAAGAATGTAATATTTTAAGAGAAATGGTACCATTTGCAATTGTTGGGTCTAATGAAGAAAGTGAAGTTGAAGTTAGTCCAGGTAATTGGTCTTTTGTCAGATGTAGAAAATATCCTTGGGGTACTATTTCTGTTGAAGATCAATATCAATCTGATTTCCCAACTTTAAGATCTGTATTATTTGGTTCTCATTTGCAAGAATTAAGAGATTTAACTCATGAAGTTTTATATGAAAAATATCGAACTGAAAAATTAAGTGAAGGCGATCCAAATATGGATACTTCTGTAGATGACGATTTACAAAGTGAATTACCAAATGTTGTACATGGTAACACCAATATGAATACTTATAATCCTCAAGTTGCTAATACCCAAATTGATGCCAAAAATTCCAACTCTAATAATACCCAATCTGATGAGAGTGCAACCCCAAATATTATTCCTTCAACCATGCCAGGTGTTACCCAACCATTATATCGAGAACATCAACAATTACAAAAGATTGAAGAAGAATTTCAAAGAGAAATTGCTGAAAAGAAGGCTGAATTATTAAGAAGAGAAAATGAATTAAAAGAAATTACTGCTAAATTAAGTATGACCAACTTGAATAGTATGCAATCAATGGCTGCAGCAGTCAATTCATTAAATAATACTAATAATATCAATACAATTAATAGTGGTAAAGACATTGGCAGTATTCAATCAAGACCAACGAGTGCTCAACATAATTTTGTGACCAATAATGATTTTGGTGATTATATTCCTATTAGATCCCCACCTCAATCTGCTGGTACAATCCAATCTGTTCATTAAAAGTCTCATTATTCTTATATACAAGAAAAACTATTTATTTATTTACATAGATTTATTCTAGAAAAAACTAATACCCCATTGCTATAGATACTTTTTCTAATGTTTGCAAAGCTGACTCTGTAGCCTTTTTTGCACCCTTATTTGTAATATCTTGTAAATATTGAGGCTCAGACATTAATTGATTATATCTAACTCGAACAGATTTCAAAGATTCAGCCAAAATATCTGCAGTAGTGGTTTTCAGTTGTGCATGGTTAGTAACATTAGCAAGTTCGCCTGCTAAAAGTTGTTCTGGAGTTTTACTTAACACTCCAGAGCATAATTCAATTAGATTAGATACTCCAGGTCGATTTTCAGGGTCATAAGTAATTGGTCCATTAATACTATCAGTGACAGCCTTTTTAACTTTATTTTTGATTGTTTGTCCATCATCAGTAATATAAACACATGACTTAGTATCGGGATCACTTTTGCTCATTTTCTTCTCAGGGTTCCTTAATGAATGAATTTTTCTAAATGGCGCTAACAAAGTGGAAGGAATTGGGAACTTGAATTCCTCATTACCAAACCTTGAATTCCAAGTAGTAGTAATCCGTCTAGTTAATTCCAAATGTTGAGATTGATCTTCACCAACAGGAACATAATTAGCTTTGTGAATTAAAACATCAGCAGCTTGTAGGACAGGATATGCAAATAATCCCAATTGTAATTTTGATAAAGTTTCAGCATCCAAATTTTCTAAACTTGAAAGCTCATTTAATTTTGCTTTAGATTTCCATTGTACCATTCTATTCAAACTGCCCATACCTGTAATGGTGGATAATAACCAATTTAACTGTGAATGTGCTGCAACTTGTGATTGATGATATACCACACATCTATCTGGATCAATCCCTGTTGATAAAATGCTAGCAATAGCTTGATGTCGGTTAGCTCGAAGTTTGATTGGATCTTGTGGCATAGTAATAGCATGCAGATCCGCTGTTGCGTAAAATAATTTTGTTGATTTCGGTGCTTGATTCATTATATCTGCCCATGATTTAACAGCTCCAAGGTAATTACCTAAATGAAACACACCTGTGGGTTGAATAGCTGAAAAAATAGTTGCATTTGGCTCAATTTTAGAATATGCAGATAGTTGTTTAACTGTTGACGTGAGTCTTGTAAGTGTTGGTTTCATTATTTTTTAATAAATATTAGTGCCATCAAACCTATTGCTCTTCTATTTAGATAGTAGATAAATGGAGTTGAAAAATCTTAAAGTGGGTTGATTTGTGTTGGATTGCAGGGTTTGTGGAATACCGATGGTTTGTCAGTAAAATAACGGAATACCGATAAATTTTCTGGGTATTCCGAGAATTTTTATATCTAAGCTTGAAAATTGAGTTGGCTCAAGCTCAATTTTATTTGTTTTTTGTTTTGTGGAGAACAATGACAACGCCATTAAACTACTCTGTCAAATGAGCTTGTTCTTTAATACAACGGCTGACAATTATCATGCATAATAAAAATTATATAAAGGAGATTTAATTCCTAATTTTTTTCAAATCGATATAAACAAGTTTAAATTCAAGATTTGGCAATGGGGTATCTTTCAATCTGGCAAGCAGCGAAACCAGTTATTACACAAGCATCAAAGTTCAATCACATAAATCGAGTAGGGACACCAGCTTTTGCGAATGGTAACAGAGCTACATATTATGGAACCAATAAATTGTTTAATTATAGTTTAATTGTTTCACATGTTTCTGAGAATGGGGTTGAATTATCATATCCAATAGATTACAAAAATAACATGAATGCTCTGAATATTATGAAAGAAGTTCTTCAAAAGCTATAACTACTCGTCGAATTAATTTTGAGTGAGTAAACTTAACAGAAATCCAGTTATCAGCTGCTGCAGTAGTGATATTATTCAGATTTCAGATGACAATTTTATTCGAGAGCATCTGGAGTTAATGAACAATTATATATACAGCTAGAAATATAAATTAGACCTACTAAAGTAACTCTAGATCGATATTTTTGTGACTGGTACGGTACTAGCCAAAAATTACAAAACTGTACCTGTATGTACAGACCTCAATTGCTTCTATTATGGTCTTAACCGGCTCGACTAGTGATACACGGTCAGCCATCAAGAGGATCAAAAGGCACTCTATTTAGCGCCTTTCCATAAAAACTATTTAGAAACTTTCAATTGCATACATTGGAGGATATAATATTCTATTGGATTGAACTGAACATTTTTATTGCTTTGAAACAAAAACCTATCTCTGATATACTTGCTTTAATTGAAGGTGGCAGATATTCAGCTGCAGAATGCAGTCCTAATAAATAAATCTTTTCTATACATCATTCAAATTTAAACATAAATATAGATGTGAACTCGGATTAAAGACAATACTCTTCTTCTTATATATTAACTACACACATGTAGCAGTGAACAACTATATATATAGCCAAAAGTTTACAGCCACTAATCGACTAAATATATTACAATAAAACTATAGACTGTAAGTGCACATGGGTATATCCATGCATATATATATATATGCCATATGGTACCATATGATAATTAAGCGATCGAGAGTTAACAAAAGCTAATAATGGATATTAAACATCCTGCCATGGGGATCATATTTTTCATCCTGCATAAAGTCTGAAATTGGCACCATCCATGGCCATGGCTGCATGTACAATTGAGCATACATTATTCCCTATATATATATATATAGGCAGCTGTATTGCCATGAACAAAATTCCACCCCCTTTTTTTCACAGTAGATCCTTGCATTAAAACAGGATACGCGTGTCAGGCATCCTCCCACTTATATATAAATATACCAATTTTAAACACTATATCGAATATATGGAGAGTGCCTGTACATTACAAGTAGTGAAGTATGCTACTTTTTGCATTGCTATACCAGTAGAGTTTGATTTAAATTAGTATGGGTGATACGCTCGGGGACTGGCTATGCAAAGCATCACGCACTTACACTGTAGAATACATGAATAGATGTATAGTACAGCTATATTCCATCTGGTAGCTTATGGCTAAAATTCTTTCTTACGTAACACTATAGTATACTATAAATGTGGGTAGAGCAGATGGGCAAATGCAATCGAGTTCGAGCATAGCTCATTTTAAAAACTTGGTTACTACCTGGCTGTGGGCTCAAACATATTTTATTATTTATCAATCGAAGAAACTGATCATGCATAGTCTGATCATATCTATATATATATATATAGATATAGCATCCTACTGTATATGTGAAATCGTAAATATATGGATGATGCCGTAAAAGTTAAGCTGGCATTACATAATTATTCCAGATTTAGACAATTATGCACTCCGCGCAGCTTTGTTCAATTTAAAAAAAATTTGAGTCGCGATTTTTCAACGTCTCTAAATATTAAATACCCCTGCGTTATAAGTATTTGCCTTATTAAAGCATGCCATGGCAGGGTTTCAAACTATATATCATTATACTATAGTTATTATCACGCTTGGTTGAACAAAATTGTTAATCCATGGCATGCAGCGACCTTCATTTATTACTTATAAGAGATCTGCAACTCTATGAAATATAGATGTGTACATGATGGATTATTCAATTGAGAATAATGAGAGAGCTTGAATGATGGCTCTTAAATGGATTAAATAAATTCAGATCACAATCTTTATCGATTCAGGATCTCTCCTTTTTTGTGGCCTAAACACATAAATAAATATATCAAGCACTTAAAATCGGCCTTTCATTTAAAGACAAGTTTCAGTTATCATAACAAAAGCCATGGATATCCATAGGATATTAATATGATTGCAGAATCACGGTTGCAAATAATATCACAGAACTTCAGCTTGTGTGAGCTTATGAAAACCTTTCTACATATATACTAAATCACATTTTAACCCAATTTGGTGGTAATTGAACTCGTACCACTAGCTCATTTTAGACCTATGAATCTTGTGATCTACTCCTTTTTGAGCATTTAAAAGCTAGCTGTCAGATGGTATGGGATAATACGAATCCATCCACTTAGATTAAAACTCTGTGTTTATAATTTAATTTATGAGGTTTCAATGAGCTGTCTCAATCCGAAGTTGATGGATCCATGTCTTGTATGGGATACCTAAGGTAGAATTTTTGGGTATACTATAGAGATATACATGTATACTATAGTCAACAGAAAATGAACGTCAATTCAACGTACGTGTTATCATATATATTCATCAAAACCCACGATCTCATTTCTCAAGAATATTTTTGGCGATCTGTTATCGGCATTTTGCTATACCTAAAAGAGAAAACTCGACGTGCTAAGCTGGAGCTAGCCCTGTTAAATATCTCTTTCTGCATATTCTCTTAATTATATCTTATTACTTTTTCTACAAATTGCTAGTGCTCAAGCCTAGATAAACATTGTCAAAACAAACAAACTTGTAGTACAATCTCCCCTCGATTCAATACAAATAATAATTTTTAAAGCCCTATTTAATGGCTTGCAATCATGAAGAAAGCTCGCATTTCTCTTTTCTTTCTATTTTGTTCCAGTTTTTTTATTTTCATTTGTTTTTCCTGATTCACTCTTTCTTTCATAAAAAATTATTGAACTTGCATAAAACATTATAAGTTTATCAAAAATTGATAAGACATAAAACCAAGGACGTATCATTAAGGAGTACATCAAATTGTTAAATATACCTTGCAGATAAAAGAGATAATATACTTTAATTTCACCCTATTAAGATGAATTCCGTTACTTACCAATACACAGTACCAAATCCAGCAAACTACGCTCACTATTCATCGACAGTACCTCATCCTCAACAACAACAACAGCAACAGCAAGCAGACCAGTTACAAGATCTGAAAACCCCTTCATCAATGCAACAAGGTCAAATTCATGGAACTATTTCACAACAACAACAATCATCACATCATCATCAGTTACCACAACCACCACCTTCTATTTCAAATACAAATCAAGCTACAAATCCTGCAATTGGACAACATATGATACCTACACCACCACCAACAATGACAGTTCCTCACTTAATTCCACCACCAGCTCCTCAACAAACTGGCAGGTATTCCTTTGGCTTAGAAGTTGCACAACAACCAGTTCGAGCTCGAATGTGTGGGTTTGGTGATAAAGATCGACGGCAAATTACACCACCACCATGTGTTAAATTAAGAATATTTGATAATGTTACTCAAACTGAAGTTCGTGATATAAGTCAATTAGAGGTTTCATGTTTTGCATTATGCGTTGAGTTATGGAGTGCTGATGAAACTGAAAATATGAGTTTGGTATTACCAACTGGTCAAATCCATCATCCAGAATTTAATAAAACTAAAAATAATAATTCAATGTTAAGATCCCCAGCTGTTACACCAACTAAGAATTTAATTGGTTCTTTGGTAGCCACTGCTTTTAAATTAAACGATTTAGATGATGAACAAGGTGTTTGGTTTGTTTTACAAGATTTGTCTGTTAGAACTGAAGGACATTACAAATTGAAGTTATCTTTTGTTAATTTAGCAGACTCGTTCAATTCTCAAGGTGTTGCACCAATCTTATGTAGTACCTTTACACAACCGTTCAGAAGTTTCAGTGCTAAGAAGTTTCCTGGGGTTATTGATTCTACTGAATTAAGCAGATGCTTTGCGGTACAGGGTGTTAAAATTCCAATCAGAAGAGACCACAAAACAAGAAACAAGCAACCCAAAAAATTAAACTAACTAGTTCTAAAAAAAATTTTAGCAGAAAAAAAATAAAAAAAATAGGTGAAATGAAGATGAAGGTATGAAGTATTTATGTACAAAAAATTAATTATATTAACTATAATCTAAAACTTACCGAAAGTTTTTAACTTTCCATTCTAAATGTATTAGTATTATCCCAGTTTTTATCTTTTAATAGCCCACCAATTGGATTTTGACCAGTTGGGCCTCTTGGACCTGCAACATAATCAACATATCCCTCAGGACCACAAACAACTGCAATAGCAGGGCCAGTTTTATCTTCAGGTTTATCAGCTACTTGATCAACAACATTTCTATATTTTCGTCTTGGACCTAATGCATCCTTTGACTTGACTTCTTCCTTCTTTGGCAAGCTTGGCTCAGGTGTAGGGATTGGCGCTACAGGAGCTGCTGTAATTTCAGTAGTAGTGCTAGTAGTTGGAGCAGACCCATCACCATATTTTTCTTTTCTGATTTCCTCCATAGCTTTCTTTAACTTCAACTCATGTGCAATTTCTTTATCTAGTTCAGGATCCAAATTTCTTTGGTATTGTTTTGGAATAGCTGCTGGGACATCTTTAGCGGTTAGAAAGTTCTTTTCATTGTCAATAAAATAATGGAAATTCGCTCTACCAGTTTTTTCCAAAAACAATAGAAATCTATTGATTGGAATTTCGGATCTATTTCGAACAGAATAATAAACATTAACTTTACCTCTTGGGGGATTATGACTTAGTAAAGATTGTAAGATTGGTGCAATACCAGTACCTGCACCGAAAAATGCAATATTATCAGGTTTTGGAATATTTTCAGGTAAATCGTACTCTGCTAACATCCGACTGGGTAAATCTTCCATTGGATCTCTAGGTTCTAACCCATCAACTGGAGCATATGGGAATTTATATCCAACAAACGGACCTCTAATTTCAACTTCCGAACCAATATCCAGTCTATGCAAATATCTTGAAACTTCACCATCATCATATTTCTTAACCAATAAAGTCATTCTACCTTCGTCTTCACTTTTACCCAACATTCTTAGTAGTGCTTTTGGTTCAGTACCATCATAATATTGCTGGAAGTATAATGGTAAAGGGGTATATTTTCTAACAACTTGAATTTCAGGTTGTTTAACATCAACACTCCATAATTTTTTCCCATTCCAAAGACCACCTTTATTCTTGATAAATCTTTGAAAAGTTTCATATTTTGGTGCTAATTCAATTAATGCTAATTCTGGGGTGATTTCTTGTTTATATGTGATTTTAAACGTTACAAAATTACCAGGATCTAAATGATTTTGCTTTTCACCTCCTTCAGAATCATCATGAATGAAATGTTTATATGCATAACCGGCCCAGCAAATACCTGCAACAGCAACTAGAATTGGAATATGTTTCCTATAAGCTGAACCTTCGACTGGTTTTTGTGGCTTTGGATCTGGTGGTGGTGGGTATTCATATGTTACTCTTTGATATGGTTGAACTGGTGTAGTTCGGTCTTGCTTTTGAAGGTTGTTTGTGTTGGGATTTTGAGGAATGTTGTCATTTGAACTTTGACTGCTGTTAAACCTAATAAAGTTCTGTGGCTTGGGTAGTTTTAGACGAACTAGTCTAGTCGGTCTAATTCCATTTTTAATCATTCTTTATTTATTGAATGAATGTTTATTGAGAGATAGGTCTTCTAAATTTTTCACTCAATAATTTTTGTCGTTGAATATTTTTGTGATTGAAGTCGCGCGGCCATTTGTGATATCTGACTTCAGGCGCTACATTATTCAAGCTGTGATAAAACGAACTGCTAGAGTGTTATAATAGTGATAAACTACACCTTGTACCTTTATTGTACAAAAGGGATACTGATCGAAGGTATTTAATAGATCAGGTAGCCAACTTTTGAATACAAAAGTTATCAAATAGTTTGTTAAATCAGGTCCAGAGTAAACCTGATTAACGTTCAAGTTCTAGTTAAATCTTGTTTGGATGGGCTTAAGTATATCGATTCGCCATAAATTTGAATTTCAATTGGCCCAAATATCATTATAATCCATGTTGAATGTGGTACTGATTAGCAACTAAATTTCATCTATAGCAGTCTTATGTAACATCCGGATCCATGATTGACGATAAACATGATAGAGTAAACTTTAGATTATCAATATAATCATGTCTTATGTCTGATAACCTCCCAAATAACTCGCTTATATCAATTCCCGCTTGAAAATCGCTTAAGAACAACAACCCCGCGCGCAGGGAGATAGCTTGATTTTCTGCACTCTTAAATTTTTTTAATGGCTATCTTTGAGATCACTAATCATCAAATCTACTCTAGAAATACTACCACACTATAGAGAGAAAGATGTTTTTAAAGAAAGCAGAACTTGCAGGCCATAGAGATAGAGTTTGGAACGTATCAGTACATCCCCAATTACCACTACTTGCAACATGCTCAGGAGATAAAACAGCTAGAATTTATGACCTTCGCAACAATCAATTAATAACCACATTGGAAGATGCACATAAAAGATCGGTTAGATCAGTAGCTTGGAAACCTACGGCAGGTAATCCATCAATTGCATTGGGCAGTTTTGATAGTACTATCAGTATTTGGAGCCAAGAAGATGATGGAGAATGGGAATTCATGGCTACAATTGAAGGTCATGAAAATGAAGTTAAAAAAGTCAATTGGTCGAGTGATGGACAATTCTTAGCAACTTGTTCAAGAGATAAATCTATTTGGGTTTGGGAAGCTGATGAATCTAATGAAGAGTTTGAATGTTTAAGTGTATTACAAGAACACACACAGGATGTTAAACATGTTGTCTGGCATCCAACAGAACCATTTTTTGCATCTTGTTCATATGATGATACAATAAGATTATGGAAAGAAGACGATGATGATTGGACTTGTGTTGCAGATTTACAGGGACATGAAGGGACTGTTTGGGGTGCAGATTTTGATAAATTATCCAATGAGCCAAGATTAGTAAGTTGTTCGGATGACTTAAGTTGCATTATCTGGAAAAAGATTGGATCAGTTGGTGGAGTTAATAGTACTACAGGTATGGCTACAGGATTTAGAGCAGATAGTTTATCAGAAGACTGGGAACAAGAACATGTATTACCAAAAATTCATGAACGTACTATATATGCAGTTGGCTGGAGTGGTAAATCAGGTAGAATAGCTTCAGTTGGTGCTGATGGGAAATTGGTAATTTATAATGCTAAAGATTATTCGATTGATCAAATAATTGAATTAGCTCATGGTGTTTATGAAGTTAATCATGTAACATGGGCTCCCGACTATTCAAAAGATCCCCAAAAGGATGAAGTTTTAATTACAGCTGGTGATGATGGTAATGTAAATATTTGGAGTATCTAATCATCAACATCTGAATCATGTCTATTAATTTCATGTGCCAAATCAATTGGTATAACGAATGTATTTTTAATATTAGTAGCTGCATTTAATGGCGTTAAAACATCAACAATCTTATCTTCAACTGTTTGTTTTTCATTTGTTTCTTCGTCATCGTATATATCAAACTCATCTTCTCTTTCACTATAATGTTCATTATCTTCTAATTCAACAAAGTCAGGCGCTAAAGCACTCCATCTTTGTTCTGATTTAGGTTCAAAAAAATAGATTTTCCCACTATCAACACCTGCAGTAATAAATACTGATTTAGTTGGATGGAAATCTAGCCCTCTTAACTCTTCTTTTGGTCCTTCGTAAATTTTTTGTAATGTAGCCATTTGGGTTTCCCATAATACTACCCCATGACCATAAACAACTGTAGCAGCAACAAATTCTTCTGATGGATCAAACCCTACGGAACTCCATGATCTTTTATTAACAACGTCTTCAAATTTTTTATCAACAGCCACTTTATCCCACTCATCAACAGGTTTGGACAAATCCGAAGGTAAGTTGCACATTTTAATCACACGATCTTGACAGATACATAGAATTTTCAGTCCTGTTTTACTCATTGAACAATATGTAATCCCTGATCTACCCAAATTCCCACTATATACTACTTCCATTGTATCGATATTAATAAAATCTAAATCTCCTCTACTTGTCCCTGTGATGATATATTGCCCACTTGGATGGAAAGTAGTCGTAAAAATATTTGTTTTTTTATTATTATTATCATTAATTGGTAATTCCGCAACTTTAATCTCATCAGTTGTCAAGTCAACAAGTACCCCGTTCGAATCAAACAATGCTGCAACAAACTTGAACTCAGTAGGATGTAATACAACAGTATATATCGGTGCTTTCAATCTAATAACTCGTATGGATTTACCAATACTTAAATCCCACAATATACATTTATGATCCCGAGATCCTGATAATAAGTACCTGCCATCATTAGACCAACATAATGATTGGATTGCACCAACGTGTTCTCTCAATATTTGTACCACCCCTAATGTATTGTAATCAACAATAGATATCGCTCCGTTGCTTAGTCCTGATGCTATATAATCACCCCGTGGGCTAAACTTGACACAAACTGATGTACCCCAAACTAATTCATTTTTTGTTAGTATTTTCTACCAGTTTAGTTGATACGTACAGAATTTCCTCGTAAGCCCTTCGGGGTACTCTTGAGAAAATACAAATGAATCAAGTGCTAAATTCATATATAATTGATAGTGTGTACTGCAAAGTTCGTGTTGAGGAAAAAAAAAAAAAAGCGTAAAGGTGAAAAATTCTAAACACGCTTCTACTTTATTAGATTTTTGATTGCACTTTTTAAGCTTAAAGGATACCGAGGCGCGCTTTTAGGGCTTGAGGGTTCGCGTCGTTGTCAGTGCATCCATGCCGATGCTAATCAATTTGAAATATCAATGTACAATTGTACCCTAGTTTTAGTATAACGGGGACGTATTATTGTATTGATAGTCATGATAATCTACTGTTGCAATATTTTATTCAGATATATTATTCTGAGAAATTAGTAACATATTGATTGAAAACAATTGCAACCTTAATTATTCGTGTTAATGATTGCAATACTTTATTCACATTGAATGACGTTACAGGAAATATGAGAACATTTCCTGTATTGGCTAAAATTAGTATACTTAAACTTCTAGAACTTCTCTGCTTCAAACTCTAAGTTCAACTAAGTATCCGATAATATATATATGTATATAAAGCTCAGCTGATTAAGGATGATCGATAAATTTGCCTATTATGTTTCACCCCCAGTATATTTTGCAACTGTACCATCATTTACATTAAGTTGATAGCCCCCTTCTTCAAGACTAACTAGTGTGATAACAAGCACTTTACCAAAATTATGGCAATTTGGATTCAACGATACAACCGTTATCTCGTTTCGGATAGGCAGCTTGAAACTATAGTTGAGCAACTTGTATTGTTATCCCTGAGCCGCACTTGAATACTTAAAATGTCTCACTCTTCTAGTTTGCAACTGACCCGCTTACTTAAATTACATATATATCCCCTTTTTAGTGTTCAGGTAGTGATTCTGTAAGTTAGATTAACCAGCGACCGCATAAACTAAGATTAAAACCTAAATTTTGGCACTTTATACCCTGAAATAAAATAAAAGTCCAAGAAAAAAAAAATTAGGAAATTCTTTAAGATCAAGATTAAATTAATCTTTTTAATACAAGCATATACTGATAATCAGTGCCAAAAACCTACTTCGAGAGCACAATTGCCTTAAAAAACTGCTAGTTGTATAAATAAAATCTATTATTATCTAAACAGTAGTTACGTAAGTTTAATAAAGAATAATAATAAAACGTTATAAAGTTCTTATCAGCTGGCTAAGCAGGTGGCTTGGGATGTTCTATATATTCTATCAATTCCCTTCCTTTTTCATTCCTTAAATAATTTGATAACCATAATTAGCATGTCTATTGATAAAAAGATATCGAGAGTTGAGACAACTGATGAAGGAAGACTAGGTGAAATAACAGATGAAGATACATCAAAACAAGTTATTATGGAAAAACTGGGGCTAGATTTTAGTTCTGAATCCAATTTGGATGCTACCCCAGATGATTTGGAATTTATATACGATAAAATTAGAGAAATGACATTATCACAAGCAATAGAAATTTTGAAAGGTGCAGTTGATTATCATAACGGTGATATGAATTTCCCGCAACATGCATGGGACAGAATCCAAGAAATTATAAGAGATTCTGAAAATCCTGAACTAGATGAAAAAGCTTATATTTTGGATGCAGTTATTGAAGCATGTTTGATTCATTATTATTCACCATATCCTGAAGTTCGATCAGTAACTGACCCATATGATGACCCAGATGCACCTTGTGAGACGTTCAGAGCTTATTTAATTGGATTTGTTTGGGCTATTTTGGGTGCCGGATTGAATACATTTTTTGTGCCTCGTATGCCCAAAGTTTCATTAGGTAATCCTGTTATTCAAGTTTTGTCATACCCTTGTGGGTTAGCATTAGCAGCTATTTTACCTGATTGGGGTGTCACACTTTGGGGTACAAGACATTCATTGAACCCTGGTCCTTGGACTTATAAAGAACAGATGTTTTCAACTATTATTTTCAGTGTCGCTAATGGTGGTGCATATGCAGCTATTTATAATATCTTTGTTCAGAAATTGGATGTTTATTATGGTGATAAGTGGGCAACTATTGGTTTTCAAATTCTATTAGTAATGTCTACACAGTTTATAGGATTTGGGTTTGCTGGTATTATGAGAAGATTAGTTGTTTATCCAACTAGAGCTATTTGGCCAACATTGTTTCCTGTTTTAGCATTGAATAGAGCTTTGACCAAAAAAGAAAAACAAGAAAATATCAATGGATGGACTATATCACGATATCAATTATTTTTTATTGTGTTTACTATAAGCTTTTTATATTTTTGGATCCCAGATTATTTGTTTCAAGCTTTGAGTAACTTCAACTGGTTGTGCTGGATTAAAAAAGATAATTTTGCATTGAATGCCATTACTGGTATGAGTGGGATGGGCATTAACCCAATTCCAACATTTGATCCAAATATTATTATTTTTAATAATCCAATGTCTTTACCATGGTATACTCAAGTTAATCAATATGTCGGGGTTCTTTTAGGCGGGGCTGTTATAATTCCAGCATTATACTGGACAAATTATAGATGGGTTGGTTATTTACCGATCAATACTAATAGATTATTTGACAATAAAGGTCAAGCATATGACGTTAAAAAAGTCTTAACAAATGGGCTATTAGATGAAAAAAAATATCAGTCATACTCACCACCTTATTATACAGCAGCAAGTATTTTAGTTTATGGGGCATTTTTTGCATTATACCCTTATGCAATAATTGAAACATTTTTAGAACAATGGAGAGCTATTACCGAGTCGTTTAAAGATGTATTTAAAAGTGTATTTAAAAAACGAGGAACAAATTATGATGGTCATAATGACCCGCATAGTAGAATGATGGCACACTATAAAGAAGTACCTGATTGGTGGTTTATTGTTATATTGATAATTTCATTAGTACTAGGTATCCTCGCTGTAAAGTTATACCCAACAAACACACCAGTCTGGGGTATTTTCTTTGCATTGGGTATTAACTTTGTGTTTTTAATCCCAATTAGTATTATTTATTCAGTTACTGGGTTCTCGTTTGGGTTGAATGTTTTAGTGGAATTGATTATCGGGTTAGCATTACCAGGAAATGGTACAGCATTAATGTTATTGAAAGCATTTGGGTATAATACAGATGGGCAAGCACAAAACTATATTGCAGATCAAAAGATGGGTCATTATGCAAAAATTCCACCGATGGCATTATTTAAAGGTCAACTTATTGCAACATTTTTCCAAGTTTTTGTTTGTATTGGTGTTGTCAACTGGCAATTATCAAATATTAAAGATATTTGTTTACCACATCAAGAGTCTAAATTTACATGTCCTGATACAAATACTTACTTCTCTGCATCGATTATTTGGGGTGTTATTGGACCAAAAATAACATTCAAACATATTTACCCAGTTTTAAAATGGGCATTCTTAATAGGTGCGACTTTACCATTCCCAATGTTTTTGATAAGAAGAAAGTTCCCAGATCTTTTAAGGTTTGTTCAACCAACATTAATTTTAGGGGGTTTGATATCATATGCTCCTTACTCTGCGGCTTATTATACTGGTGGTTTATATATTGGTGCATTATTTATGTTTTATTTAAGAAGATATTATCTACCATGGTGGGAAAAATATAACTATGTTACCTATAGCGCAGTGTCAGCCGGTATTGGGTTAAGCGCATTAATCATCTTTTTTGCAGTCCAATACCATCCAAAAGATATTAATTGGTGGGGTAATACGGTGTTTAGTAATACAATTGATGGTGGTGGTATTCAACCACAAGCATTGTTACCTATCCCAAAAGAGCGTGGATATTTTGGGTTTGAGAAGGGTAACTATCCTTCTCATAAGAATGATCTGTAATTTAATATAGAAAAACTATGCAATATTTTAATAGATTTATTTTATGGATGGTATTTAGAAAAAAATTATAAGTTTGCAATCCAATATTGTTCGTGATTGATGGCGTTTAAATGCGTGAAGTTAACTTCAGCCGCACTTGGGGTGCGCGGAAATTTTTTTTTTTTTCAATGAAATTTTTTTTATCAGAAATTTTTTTTTATCAATAGATCTATACAATACTAACTAGCCATACCTAATATAATATAATAAATTAAATTAACCATGTCTGATAAAGGTGGTGATTTACCGGTTACTAAAGACTCTCGGTTCAGTAGTCTTCATAGTGACCCAAGGTTCAAATTTGCTAAGAAGGATAAGTTCAAGAATAAATTAGATAATCGATTTAAAAATGCATTCAAAACTGATAAATCAAAGAAAAAGACAAAAGTTGATAAATATGGTAGAAAAATCACAGAAAATGAAGATGATGCAAAAAAATATTTAGGTTTAGATAGTGGTAGTGAAGGTGATGAAGAAAATAAAGAAGATAATGACAAAGAAGATGACGATAGTGAAAGTGGAAGTGGAAGTGAAAGTGAGGAAGAAATTAAGAAACCAAACTCAAAATCAAAGTCTAAAAAAGAAGTAAGCAATGACAGTGAAAGTGGTAGTGAAGGCGGCGACGAAAGCGAAAGTGATGAAGAAGATGTTAATGTGGTTGATAGAGCTAGAGGAATTGGTGTATCAGATGAAAGTGATAGTTCAAGTGATAGTGATTCCTCCTCAGATGAAGACACATCAGAAGAAGAAGAGGAAGAAGAAGATATTACAATTCCAGGCAAAGATGAGGAAATCCCAGTTGGTGATGAAACTTCAAGGTTTGCCGCTGTTAATTTAGATTGGGACAATATCCGAGCAGTTGATTTGATGTCAACATTTTCGAGTTTTGCACCAAAAAAGGGAAGAGTTGTATCAGTTACAATCTATCCAAGTGAGTATGGTAAGGAGCAAATGGCTAAAGAAGATGCAGAAGGTCCAGATCGTCAATTTTTTGAAAAATCAGAAAAGCAAAAAGCCAAAGATTTAAAAAAGAGTAAGAAGGGTAAAGATTCTGATGATGAAGAAATTAATGAAAAGACAATTTTTGAAGAAGGTAATGCAGATGAAGATTTTAATAGCTCTAAACTAAGAAAATATCAATTACAACGGTTAAGATATTACTATGCAGTTATTGAATGTGATAGTGTTAATACCGCAAAGAGTATTTTTGATAATGTTGATGGGTTAGAATTAGAAAAATCTGCTAATGTTTTCGATTTACGATATATTCCTGATGGGGTTACATTTGATGATGATACACCAAGAGATTCATGCAATAAAATTCCAGCATCATACAAACCAAGTGATTTTTCAACAGATGCTTTACAACATTCTAAAGTTAAATTAACATGGGATGAAACGCCAGTTGAAAGGAAAAAGGCAATGAGACGTACTTATTCACAAAAAGAAGTTGAAGATTTGGATTTGGGTGCTTATTTAGCAAGTGATAGTGATAGTGATAATAATATCGATGAAAAAGTCAAACTATTGAAGAAGGCCGCTGGTTTGGGTAGTCAAGAAGAAAAGGAAGGTGAATTTGAAATTACATTCAATCCAAATGAAGATAAAGGTAGCGAAACAAGTGATAGCGAAAAATCTGGTAATGAAGAAACTACATTGGAAGCATATAAAAGAAAGCAACGTGAAAGAAAAGAAAGAAGAAAAGCTAAAGCTAAAGAACTCAAGGATCAAGAAAATCCATCATCCAAAAAAGATATTAAAAAGGAACAAGCTAAAAAGGATGCAGAAATTGAATTACTGGCAATGGATGATATCAATTTTAATAATCGCACTGAAATTAAAGAAGATAATGATAAACCTAGCAAGAAAAAGAGTAGAAGAAAACAAAAACAAGAGGCCAAAGATGCATTGGAAGCTGAAATCCCAGCTGACGATCCTCGTTTCGCACAAATTTTCGAAGATCCATCTTTTGCTATTGATACCACCTCATCACATTATAGAAAGACTGATGGCACTGACAAGATGATTGAAGAACGAAGAAAGAGACAAAATGCTGCTATTGAGTCTAATAGTGAAAATAAGCGAAGTAAGAAGAAGAGAAAAACTAATGATGATAGCAATGATGTCTCTAAGATTGTTCAAAAATTAAAAGCTAAAAAGTAATATCAAATAGTTTAATACATTATTTAATTTTGTAGAATTATATTTATCCCTATTAATGATTCATCAACCCCCTGGTCTGATGGATATCAAAATCTTATGTATCCAATGATGAAAACTTTGATAAAACGTTGTCATCTGAAATTCTAATTCAGGGACATCGGCACCGGTGTTCAAAAATCAATACTCAAAGCGCGTAAATTTCTCACAATCCCAAAATTTTACACCAACATCAGTTTGTAAAAAAACACGTTTGCATTTTTGAATTTTTCAACACTGATTTTTTTTTTCCCTCTTACTGTCATCATTATCAAACAATCTTCTCAGATACTAGATAGACAATATTACAGATATGAAGGGTCTATTTCTACTGGTCTCGGTATTTTTATGCCAATATGTATCAGCACTACATTTCTACTTAGGTGGTGATAACAATGCTAAATGTTTTTATCAGGAATTGACTCAAGGTACTGTTTTGGCCGCTAAACACAGTGCATGGGAATTAGAAGAAAGAAGTAAGCAATGGATCAGGCCAGATACTTTAGCTATTCAAATTACTATCGAAGTAAGTTTCATTATATTAAGAGACAAAATCTAACAAATTTATAGGAAACCTTTGATAATAATCATCGAGTTTTATTCCAAAAATTATCATCAAAAGGTGATCAAGTTTTCACTGCGTTAGATTCAGGTCAACATAGAATTTGTTATAGAGCATTATCAGGTGGTTGGTTCCATACTGCTCCAGTTAAGATGGATGTTGATTTTGCTTTGGGTGATGGCGATGCTATGGATTCAAAAAATGAAGGTAAATTAACCTCATTAGCGGAACGAGTTTCAGATATTAACACCAAAATGTTATTAATTAAACGAGAGCAACAATTAATGAGAGAACGTGAAGCTTCATTCCGTGATCAATCTGAATCTACTAACAGTCGAGTTGTTCGATGGACTTTGATCCAAATCTTCGTTTTAGGTGCTACCTGCGCATGGCAATTAAACCATTTAAGAAGTTTCTTTGTCAAGCAAAAACTTGTTTAGTTCTAATGCTTGTTTGCTTTTTAATGTACTATCTATTATATTATTCTGATGATTTGTTTTAATCAATGATTTTATTATTGATTTTGTAGGTTACCCCAGCGTAACAGATCTACCAACAGGTTCGCCTGGTTTCGACTCTTGAGCGTGACAAATTACTCCCAATTTGGTTTTATTTTTTTTTACTCCAAATTTTTTTTTTTTCTCCAATATATATATTTCCAAGAAGTTACTAACTCAAATTGTTAAAAACTAGCTATTTCAAAAAATTACCTGGTAATATCGAAAAAAATGGATCTCCCATTAGCACCGGATGCATTGGTTGATCATCTTATCGAAAGTTTGGCATTAAATGGGGATGAAGGTAAGTGCATAAAAAAATTTGACGAAATAGGAAATGGTTGCTGCTAGTAAAGAAAACTAGTAGCATACCCAGAGCCTTGAATAATAGATCATTACTTAAAAAATTGAATAACGTGTCGTTGTATTGATATTAAGAAGAATTGAATTTTTAATGAGTGACTATAATTCACTGATGTCGAGTTCGAGTCTTGTGTTATGGTATTTTTTTCATTTAACCTGAAACAAAGAAATGCCGCGTGGCTTAAATTATTTACACTGGGAAAATCAAAGCGAGAGACATTTAAACTAACAATACAATTTAGGAGCATCAATTGATGATTTATGGAAATTTGCTGAAGAAAAAGTCAAAAATTTAGATGATTTTCAAAAAGGTATTTTATGGAAATGGCTAATGTCTGAAAACCAACATGTCGAAGTTGCGGCTGGTGATGACTTAATTCCTCAAGAAGAATTACCAAATTTAGATTATAAAGCTCTTATAGAACAGCATGGTGACAAAGTTAGAATTTATGCGACCGAAGAAGACCAATGGATGCTTTTGACTGGCAAACCAAAAGAAGGCAATTCTGTAAGTATAACTGATTCAGATAAATAGACTAACCGGATATAGTTGGGTCAATACCCATTTACTGTTTTATGTGCAGTATCACGTTCACGAGAACGTGGATTAACAACAATTGAAATTTCAAAGGAAACAGGCCAAGATCCTCGTTCTTTACATGGTCGTATATCAAAACTAATTGAGTTTGGTTTAGTCCAAAGATTTCCAGTGGTTCATGCTAGTATGAATACTCATTTATGTGTTTACAAAAAATATATCAAAGAGAATCGAGAAGCCGCAAATCCAAAGCAAGAATCAAGAGTTGATTCATATCAATTAAGAAGCGAGATTGTCAGATTAACTAAAGAAGGTACTGGTGGGGTGCCAGGTATCAGGCAGCATGATGATTTGAAACGACAGTTGAAGTTTGATGGAGCACCAGGCTCAAGAACACATCTAGCTTTTTCACAAGCTATTAGAACTTTAGAAAGTCAAGGGTACGTTAAAAGAGTTATTTCTCAACCTGCAGGATCACTAGAAAGATATAGATGTATCAAATTTTTGAAAGATATGCCTGATATTGCCGAAAATGATAGCGATGATGAAAACGAAGATGATTTTGAATTAATGAATGAAGTTAATAATGGTACAGGTGATGACAATGAACCACAACTAGTTTCAATTCAACAAGAAGAAAATAATAATAAAAATAATGTTTTTAATCCTACCAATACTTTTATCAAAGAAGAGGATATCCAACAAAATAATCCAAACAAAAAATCAGTCTTATTATCATTACATTACCCATATGAATCACAAGTTTATTCGTTAGTTCAAAGTGCAGGCACAAGAGGGTTGCCAACTATGGAAATAACTGAAAAGTTTGTCGGTGGAACTTATAGAAGAATGTTAGCTAAAGTCTTAAATTTATTAGTAGATGCTGACCCAAAAAAGACCAAAGGACAGCCAGAACATTTGGGTCATTTTGATCTTTTACGAGGTACTGATAATTATGGTAAAGTTAAATATTATAGATATTATACTGGTAAAACGTTTAGAGATTTCAGAGGCGTTGAATACGATCCAAAATGGGGTACTTTTGGTAAAATTGATATGAGAGGATCAAGTAAAAATTTAGCAGCGTTCGAATCTAAACATTCTAACGAAATGCCAGGTAGTATTGAAGTTAGATTGGTTGATGATAAGTTAGTACCATTCTTCCATGGTGAAAAACCAGCAAGTGTTGACTCTCCAGTAATTTTAGGTGGATCATCAACCCGAATGTTAACATATAATAAAGCTGGCAGTACAAAGGGAACACCGACATCAGTTAAGGGTACGCCAAAAACAGGAAAAAAACGAGGTAGACCAAAAAAGAGGCCATTGTCTGATGATGAAGGCGTTGAAAATTCTCCAACTGTTAAAAGGCGAGGTGGTAGAAAGAAAAAAGATAAAGAACCAGAACCAAAGGAGCCTACACCAGAAGCAATGGAAGTGATAATTGATCCAATGGAAGCAATGAGAAAAGAATTAATAGCAGGTTTTTATCCTCCACAAGATCCAACATCTGTTGCACCAGTACCAGGCGCGGATGCTACTTCTGCTTTAGACCAAGAAGTTGATATTTCAAATAACCCATTATTAACTGAAAAAGCTCCAATGCCTTCTTCAGATGAAGAAGAAGAACCAGAAGATGCTGTTATGATTGGAGCTACTGAAAATGCTAATAATAATGATATTGATACTACAAATGTTGCGCCTGAAATTGTTGCTCAAGACGCTAAGGTTCAAAATACTACAGCCCAAAACCCATCGGTTGTTACTAATATAGAACGACCAAAGAAAGCACATTTATTAAGCACTTATACTTCAGTATTGGAATTACATGCTAATAGAAGAGAACAACAAATTCTAGATTTGATTGAAAAACATGGTGGCGCAGCAGCTGGTGATGCCGAATTTAATAGACAGCTAAGTGAAGGTAGTGACACATTAATCGATAGAAAAACAGTTAGAAGACATATTGATAATTTAGTTAATCAAGGTAGAGTTAGACGAATTATTGTCACTTATCCAAATTTGAAAGGTATTCATATTACAAAGACAATTTATGCATTACCAGACACTGAAGATGATGGTGAAATTGTTGAAAAAGTCAAAGCTGATCTTAGATATGCTATTGAACATCCAACAAGATATTATGTAACACCACAAAAAATTGAAAAAGAAGAACATACTATTGGATTTTTATATCAAGATATCCATGATCGATTTATTAGAGGTGCCAATAGAGGTGAAAGAAAGCCAAGAACTAAAGGTGCTGCTGCTAAACGTTTAGCTGCTGCTGATAATAAACGAAGAGGTAAAAAGATGCAAAAGGATGCAGAGCGGAAACAAAAACAAAAGCAACGAGAAGAAGAGGAAGGAGATGCAAATGAAGAAGATGGACAAGCCGAAATTGAACCAGAAATGGAGACCCCTATCCGACCTAAAAATAAGAGAACATTTAAGAGAGTCCCAATCGATGAACTTAGAACTATCGCACCAAATCCAAATAGCACACCTTATGCATCCCCAGCTGTTGCAAATGCTATTAAGAAAGAATCAAGTAGTGGTACCACTAAAAGGAAACGAGCAGCACCAGTTCAATTATCAGAAGAAGCTCATTGGACGTGGGAAAATGGTGAAGCTTCAAGTGCAACTAAATATGGTAAAAAGAGAGGTTATAGAAAACCAGTTGTTCCAAAACTGGACCCATTCACTGGTAAACTTACAAGAGTAATTAAGAAGAAGAGATGGAGAGAAATGGATAGTGATTTATTCTATCGATTAGTTATTGTTTGCAGAAGTATTTATTATACAAGAAAGGGTGTAATTAATTGGTCGAAAGTTAAGGAAGGGTTGGAATTTTTCACCGGTGAAGAAATCGAATCTCAAGATGCTATAAGAAATAGATGGAGTGCAGTTAGAGATAAATATGGTGGTTTAGCTCAAATTCCAAGAGCTACTGCCAGTTTTGAAAAAGTATTTTTGGAGGCTTATGAAAGTGGTATTTTCCCTGTTGCAGTCGAACTGGATGATCATGATGTTGTAGCTTACACAATCTATTGGAAGGAACATGATGATGCATTAAAAGAACAATCTGTTCCATGGTTATTTGATAGCATTGAAAGAGTTAAAAGTGAATATTATGTTACACCGTTAGACTATGTCGATAATGTTGAACTTACTTATACTTCAACTTCGTTGGTTAAAACTGAAGAATATTTAAGTATGCATTCTTTTTCAATACCAAAAGAACCAATAATTCAAGAAACTAGTACACCAATTCAAAGAGCTTCGCAATCTATTAAAGCATTGATTGCAACGCCTGATATTGAATATTCCGCAGAAAAGGCAATTGCTGTATTACAAAGAATCGGTCGAGAAGCAGTTGAAAGAGCTGTTAAATTAATGGAAGAAGAAAAAACCTTGACTTATGGTTCAAGAGATCGATTGAATATGGGACCGGGTCGAAATTATATGTTCACTGAAAAAGCAAAGGCGAAATTGAAACTTATATATTCATTAGATATGATGGAACATGCTACAGCATTCGAAGAAGAGGTCATGTCAACTGTTAACAATAAAAAGAGTATGTTAATATCTAGAATTGCACCTAATAGTACTATTATGGTAGCATTAGAATTATTAAGTCATGGAAGAATATCATTATCAAGAGTAAATAATGAACATTTACAAACCATTTTCGGTAAAGGTTATAGAGCTAGAAGTGTCGATAGATCATCATTGGATTTTGATATTGTAATTAAAAATAATGATGGCCAAAAAATCAATCCAATTGAACGTCCATTAGTTAAAGTTAAAATTGATGATTTACCTTGTGGTAATATTTGGACTGGTGTTAATGGTACATTATCCTATGATTTCTGGGTAACCCTGGTTAGAAGAATATTATGGTATATTGCTCAAAGGCCTGATATCACTAAAACTGCTTTGGTTGAAAGAATGAGCCCTATTTTGATTAAAGAAGAAGTAGGCATGGTTTTGGATTGGCTAGTTGGTAGAGGCATAATAAGAACAACAGATTTTGATGGGTATTTGGTTAATGAAAGATGGTATTCTCATGTTTTTTATTAATTTGTTTTTTTTTAGGATAGAAAAATTTAGTATATATGTTTTTATTTATTATTTTGGTTTTTATTTTTTGAAATGTTTCTTCTCACTCTATCTGTAGTGCATGATTTCGTAATTAAGTACTTTATATATTAATAAACTATCCTGTAAAACAATTTTTCTTTTGCATCCTTTATGTAGAGTTTAAATTCTTAAGTAATACGATAGTTTTCGATCGTGATGGATATTTACAACTCATAGCATTCCCGCGACTAAAACAATATTTAATACAATAATTAATAAAATAAGCAAAATACAGATAATTTTTAGATAAATTTAGCCGCAAACCAAGCGGCTTTTCTTGCAGGAATGTCTCATCATTGCAATTTCTTTTTTCGTAAACGTGTCACGTGACGCGACTTACCCGGCTGCGCGTTTTTCAAAAGACTTCTTTTACAAATGTTTTTTTGTTTGATTTAATTAAAAATGTGGTTTTGGGAAAAAATAAATTCAAGACAGATTACAGACTTTACCAAATAGACGTACTGAACTATAAACGATCTTTTGAACTATATATCGCTATAGAAGGCTATATTGGGCATCTATCGTTATTTGAAGAGCGTGGTAAACGGAATATATATAGAGAAGGCACGGCCGGGATAACAACATCGAAACTATTTATTAATCAGGCGCTATTTAAGAAAATTGACCAAGTCGCGTTAAAAAATATTCGGAAAAGAAAATGTCAGATCAAATTAACCAGGTACCACCACCAGCATCACCAGTTAAAAAAAGGTTTGTTGCAAAAGCACTACCGAGACCAAAAAAGAAGAGTAAAACTGATGGTAAATCAAATATTTTAAAAGGTGGAGATGATGATTTTTTCAAATTAAAGCCTATGCAGTGGTCAACAGAACCGAAAAAAGTAATTCAACAAGAAGACAAAAATGATGATGAATTAGAAGATGAACAGCGTGAACAATTATTAAAGAAACGGGAGGAGATGAGAAAACAAAGAGAGAAAGAGGAGGAGAATAAGAAGAGAAAAGAAGAAGAAGAGGATGAAGAGGAAGACGTAGTTGATTATTTAGACGAGCATTTGAATGCAGAAGGTCCAGCTAGTAATAAAAATATAGATCCAAATGAGAATGAAGAAGAAAAGAATGAAGTACCGTTGCAATTTAGTCAAAGTGATCAAATCAATACTGCAATTGAGAAATATAACAATACACTTACATCAAATACTGAAATGAGTGATTATAGTCAATATCAGCACAAGGACGATGATTATGGTGATAATAGTGCAGCAAATATAACAGTAAATGATGGTTATGATGATGATGATGATGATTCTGATAGTGTTAATGATGATGATATGATGAGTGATGACGATATAGAAATTTTAGAGACTCAGTATGGATCATTTAAAAATTCACAATCTACACAATCACAAACACCACAATTATCACAAACAGAAAAAGCACATAGTGCACCTATTTATAATATAACTGATACCAATACCAATACCACTAACGCTATTAATACTAATAATACTAATACATATAGTATCAGTGATCCTAAAGATGATGATGAAGAAAATGATTTGGAAATCGTTGATAAGCCTAGTACTTCTCAATCTAAAGAAGTTGATGATGAAAAAGAGTTACAATCATACATTGATATGGGCTTTGATACAGCTACAGCAAAACAAATGGTCGAAAGAAAGAAAACATATAAACCACAGCGAGTGTTCGAAGTCAAAATTACAGTTAAATTGTTGAATAGATCTTTCATGAAAGTGAATAATATAGTATGCTATATTCAAACAAACCAAAAATTTAAAGATTTGAAAGCAGAAGTTTTGGAATCTTTATTAAAAACTCATAAAATAAAAAAAAATTCAAAGGCTTTTAAACTTGCAACTTCATCAAGATTTGTTGCAAAAGGTGTTCAATTAGATCCAGAATCTAGAATTTCAGTTTTAGGTATTAAAGAATTTGATCATGACTATGAACTATTATTCATAACATATGAAGAATTTACAGAAATTCAACGGCAAAAGGAACAACGATTAAAAGAAGAGAGAGAAAAATTAGCACAGGCTGAAGCCGAAGCTGCTGCTAAACAGAAATCTGGAAATTTGGAAGATGATGAAGATGATATGTCATCAGTACCTCAACCTACTCAGGATGATGGTGCAAGCTTCAAAGTTGTTTTAAGAGGTGCAGATGGTGTACCTTATGAAGTTAGAGTTCGTGCTGAAACTAAAATTAAATCTATTGCTGACTATTACCGAAAGAAGGCTGAAGTTTCAGTAGATGCTAAAATTAAATTAGAATTTGATGATGAACCATTAAATGAAAATGATGCTGTTGGAGACACCGAATTAGAAGAGGATTTCACTATTGATGTTCATGTAGGCTAACTATACTGTGAATAATAATAATAACAAAAAAAAAAAAAGAAAAGCAAATAGAACCAAGGTAGAATAGAAAACAGACAGCTTATTTATTTAATTTATACTAACAATACAAACTAGTATCTTGGAAATTCTGGATCCACTCTTTCATTCCAAACATCTAACCCACCCTTGATATCGTATACATCAGTTAAGCCATACTTGGTTTTTAATAATTCAACACCTCGTTGAGAATCATTACCAAATCTACAAACCACGTATACTGGTTCTTTTAATTGATCTTTGGATAAATCCAAAGTGTTGTTGTGAAGTTGAATATATGGGGCATTAATAGAATTAGGCAATGAACAAACATCGAATTGTGCCTTCTCACGAACATCTAACAGAGTATGGGGTATATTACTTTTCATGATCTTGTTATAATCTTCAACAGTGATTCTTTCCTCGGGTTTTATACTAACTCTTGTAGGTTGTCCACAAAACTCGACATAATCCATTTTACCTGCTTCAATATCAGCTCTACTAATTTCTGGGACATCTCCACAAACTTTACAGTTAGCCTTTCTACCTCTCATTTTCATTTGTCTCCATTGTGGAAACGAATAAGCCGAAAAAATTGTTAAACTTGGTTGAAACTCTACTAATCCATCATATGCTTTTGTAATGACTTTAATAGCTTCCAGAGCTTGCATTACCCCCATTACACCAACAACTGGACCCAAAACACCACCATCACCACATGCCATAACACTATCAGGGGGTGGTGGAATTGGGAATAAACATCTATAACATGGTCCATTTTTGAAATTTAAAATAGATAACTGACCGTCAGTTTTGAGAGCTGAAGCTGAAACTAATGGCTTCTTCAATAACACACATGTATCGTTAATTAAATATCTTGTAGCTGGGGTATCAGTACAATCTAAAACTAAATCATATTTTTCAAAAATTGCAAATGCATTTTCTGGTAATAATCTTTCACTATATAATTCCACCTTAACATTAGGATTGATTTCATTAATAAAAGTTTTCGCACTTTCACTTTTCAAAACCCCAACTCTTGTAGTTTTATGTATTACTTGTCGATGTAAATTTGAACTATCAACAGTATCATTATCTATAATGCCAATAGTACCAATCCCTGCCCCACCTAAATAAGCTAAAGCTGGTGAACCTAACCCACCCGCACCAACCACTAGAACACTAGTTTGCTTTAAAAGAATTTGGCCATTTAAACTAATTTCTGGCATAATAAGTTGACGACCATATCGTCGATACTCTTCTAAAGTTAGTCTAGCTTGATCTTGTTCATCTCGTTTTTGTAATTCTTCTTTTAATCGTTGATTTTCTTCTTGGAGTTTTTCTAAACTAGCCATGTTTGTTTTTATTTCAAGATTTTAGACTAGAATGTGTCGATTTGACTTGTCAATATACACTAATCGAATGATGATGGTTTAGATGAATTAAAAATGATGATGATGATCCAAAGATCAGGAATTACTTATCACCAACCCTTCTTTTTTTTTTTTTTTCAAAAGCTTTAAAAAAAGTCACGTTTTCCTGTCAATGCTCAAGCAGTAATAAGAATCAATTGTACGGCTGATCAGATCAACTTTTTTAAATTTTTTTTTTTTTGTTCTCGGAAACTTTTTGTGTTTTTTTTGTCCCAGCAAAATTTTGACAAAAAAAATATATACCTTTTTGCTCGCAAACTCCTCTCTTCTTGAAATTTAAACAAATATCTATAAATCAATCAGTGCCTTTTTAAGTTATTGTTCAAAAAATCATCATAATAATAAGAAGATGGCTCCACGACGCGCTATCACGCCGAAACTGAATAATTCGAGATCAAGAACTCCATATGATAGACCTGCCAATCCATCAACGCCAAATCGTCGTAGTGGTGCTACTTCTGCAGGAGAGGCTCAAGGTGTAAGTACTAAATTGATTTGAATTTTCAAACGAAATTACTAACAATATTTTAGACACCAAGTTCAAGTATATTTTCGAGAGTAAAAAGCTTTTTAACACCTAGAAATTGGCATCGGCACCAAGAAATTCAAACACCAATTGTACCAGATGAACAACCAACACCAGATCAAATTTTCAATTTTCCTCCACCAATTGTTGCAAGACCAAATATTGATAAATTTAATGAATTACAAGCTAAAAAGTCATCAACCCCAGGTACTCCAGATAATAATAACTTGGAAGTTACATTCTCAGAATCAGTATCACCAAATCAACGATTAGCAGAGTTTTTTAAACGAAAAGGTGAAAATCAGTTAACTGAAATGGAGACGGAGGGGGTTATGTCATTAATTCGACAAGCTGCATCAAGAAATGAATCATTACTGGATATCGATGAAACTAATAGATCACAAAAGGCTGATAGTATTTATTCAGCCGCTAAAAAAAGAAGATTATCACATACTACCACTAGTTCAAACACCATTTTTTCAACCCCAGTTAAGAAAATGTTATCAACAGAATCTTTAAGTCCAATGCCTCAATATAGCCCATTATATAGTCCACCATCAAATCACCATGGACAATTTGATCGTGAATCAAGCTTTGATGCTGATAGCACAATGTCTTCAACTAATACTTTGCATTTCCATAATATTCCAACACCTTATAGACCTCAAACAAGATCACCAAGAAGAAAAAGAAGTTCTACTATTGGTACACGTGTGATTTCATCATCACCTCGATTTAATCATAAATCACCAGAACCTACCAGTAATGCCAGTGTTCATAGTAACGGTAGTACCTCGAGTACAGTAAGCATAACAAGTGAACCTGAAAAAGAAAAAAAACCATTAAGTCAAACAGCATCAGCTTTATTATCATTGATTGGTGATCCATCAGATGAATCTGATAATAATTCTAAAGAAAAAGAGAAAAAAGAAGTAATCAATCCATATGCATCAACACCTAAACGAAACACACCAAAGAATCGGCCAAGATATAAAAAATCTGAACCTTTATTACAAGCAAGAAACAATGATTCTCCACCGCAATCCAATAAGGATCAACTCTCAAAGAGTACTTCTTCAACTGCAACTACTACTCCTTCGATTGATAAATATACATTACATAAACCAGCAAGATCATCAAATCTAAGACAATCGATTGTGGCTAGTCCAGATTCTTCCCCTGAAAAAATAGATACTTCTAAATCTAATAGAAAACCAATGGGATTTAATTTTAATTCGCCAGGTGCCAATCCGGGAAAACCAGAAACTAATAATAATAATAATAATAATAATAAGAGCCAATTTAATTCGCCTATTGCATCAAGACCTCAATTATCAAAGCCATCATTACCAAGTGTATCTGAAACCAAATTTAACTCACCAGCTTCAGCAAAACAACAACAACCAGCCAAAAAAGAGCCATTTGTATTTGGGTCATCATCACAATCCTCCAATAACCCAACTAGTATATTTGGATCTTCTACTTCTATTGGTTTTGGTAATCCGCAACCGCCATCATCATTATTTGGTTCAGCTACAAATGAAGAAATGAGTCCTGCTAAACCTTTAATGGCTCAAACCCCACAATCAAAGCCAGCTGAATCGATTCCAAAATTTCAATTTGGTCAAACTGCTGCTACTAAACCTGCTGTAAATCCTTTTAGCACTGCAAATACAACTACTTTCGCAGATACCACAAAAGCAGATAGTACTATGACCAATGCAAGCAGTTTTGGTACAGAAGTGCAATCCTCTACTCAATCTGTTGAACTGGACTTTGTATTTGATATGCCTCCGCCAACTGAGCCTATGATTTTTGATTTTGATCAAGCTGAATTGAACAGGTTGAAGGATACTTTTGAATTTTAGCAGTAATTGAATTATATTTATAGATAGATAATTTTAAATGATTATATATAATACGTTTTTTTTTTTTTTATATACTCCCAGTTATTTTAACAGATAAACGTCTGATGTTTGGTGTATGCGTTCAAGATCAAAAGTCAGGCCATAGTGAGCTAACAAACTGCTTGTGATGCGATGCGGGGTCCAAATTTTTTTTTTTTCTGAAAAAAAAATTACTATCTCGCTGATCTTTCACAACAGTCGATACGATAATCTTACCTTTTTTTTCATCACCCCTTTTTCTTTCCACAGCATACAACTTTGAAAATTTCATAACACAAAATGTCAATGCAAAACGTATTATTAATAGGTGGTTCCGGGTTTTTAGGACTTCATTTAATCGAAGCATTTCACAATATAGAACCAAGGCCAAATATCCATGTCTTTGATATTCGACCATTACCTAAAGTCTCACCGAATTTCTATACTTTTGATCCATCTAAAATCACCTGTCATGTTGGAGATTTAACATCAGAAGAAGATGTCACAAAAGCAATCAAAGCATGTCAACCAGATGTAATTGTTCACTCAGCATCTCCAGTCCACGGTATGGGTCAACAAATTTACTATAAAGTTAATGTCGAAGGTACCAAAAATCTAATTAATTGTGCCAAAACCCAAGGTATTAAAGCTTTGGTTTATACATCATCAGCCGGTGTCATTTTCAATGGTGAGGATTTATATAATGCAGATGAAAAAACTCCATTCCCAAAAACCGCAATGGACGCTTATAATAAAACAAAAGCTGAAGCTGAAGTTATGGTATTAGAAGCATCTGAAAAAAATTTCAAAACCACTGCTATTCGACCTGCAGGTATTTTTGGTCCTGGTGATAGACAAATGATCCCAGCATTAAGATTAGTTGGTCAAAGGAAACAACATAGAATTCAATTGGGGGATAACTTGAATTTATTTGATATTACTTATGTTGGTAATGTTGCATATGCTCATGTTTTGGCAGCTAAAAAAATTCTAGATTTTACTAGTTGTGATAAAGTTGCTGGTGAAGCTTTCTTAGTTACCAATGATAGTCCTATCTATTTCTGGTCTGTTGGTAAAATGGTTTGGAAATATGACAATTTGTTCGATGCTGGTAAAGTTAAAATTCCAAAATCAGTTGCTGTTGTTTTAGGTTATTTATCTCAATGGGGTTGTGCATTAGTTGGTAAAGAACCAACTTTTACTGCTTTTAGAGTTAGAACTGCTTGTGCTACTCGATATTATAATATCACAAAAGCAAAATCAATTCTGGGATATGAACCTCAAGTTGATGTTGAAACTGGGATCATTAGAACTTTACAATCAATGGATGAGAATTAAGTTAAAGAAAAATAATATTATTATTTATAGAAGCAAACTTTTTTTGTAATTATTAATGCTAATACTAATCATGTTTTATATATATAATTTTTTAGGAAGAATATCTTGCAACCATTGCAGTGAAAATACTAAACAAGAACCAAATAAAAGCTGGTGCATCAAAATATGCCATAACAGTAGCTGTTGGTAATAAAAAGTATAAATATGTTTTAAAACTTGTTGTGCCAAGTGCACTAGACTTGACTTCACCATTTGAATCTTTTTCTAATTCCTCTTCGTCTCCATCTTTATTATCATCTGTTATCATTTCACCATCGTTGGTATCTTTTTTGGTATCGCTTTCTTTTTTCACAGTTTTTTTTGGTAATTTACCTTGTCGTTCTAGTTCTTTCTCTTCATATTCTTTACTTCGAATTTCTTTCAATTTCTCTTTAATCTTCTTTAATTCATATGCTTCTTTATCTTTCTTGTGCTTTTCTTCCGGTGTTAATATCCGACCTTCATCTTCATCATATCGCTCATGTTTGGTTATATCTTCTTCTACAGGGGTATTTTCAGTGCTATTATTATGAATTTCAGCAGAACTATTCGATGGGTTGGTATCTCTATGATTATCTTGCGGGGTATTTTCTGTTTGTGACATTTGCATTCCAAATTCAGTATCTTCGCATTCATCATTTTCAATTGATTCATGGATATCAGTAAAATTATGTTCGGCATCCTCATATTCCATATCTTTGTTTTGTTCATCGTTTATGATGTTTTCGTGTTCATCTTCATTTTCAATAATTTCATTAATATTATCATCAAATTCAATAACTTTATTGTATTCATCATTACTGTTCTGAGGATGAATATCAACAAAGCCTAATTTAGCCTTGAACCGGTCCATTAATGAGCCTGCTCTACTTTCATCATGTTCATCACCTTCTTCAGGATCAGAGTCATGCTCTTCATCATCAATCTCTGAATCATCGATTTCATCTTCTTCATTACCTATATCATCTTCATCATTACCTATATCATCTTCTTCATCTAATGTAGGGTAGTTATCACCAATATCACTTAAACTGGTATCATCATCATCAAACTCATTTGAGTCATACTCATCATCATCATCATCTTCTTCATAATTATTGTTGACTCTGTCCAATTGGTTTCTAAACCCTGGTGGCAAGAATCTACCATGTTCATCTTCATAATACTCTCTTAATGGTGGGTCACTCAATCTTTCATTTGGTGATGGGTATAATGGGGCTGGTGGTCTTGCTCGAATTGGTGGTTCTGGACCAAACCTTCCATTTGGACTATAAGGGTCTGGATATAGTTCTGGTTCATATGGTTCAGGTGCATACATTCCAGGTTCATATGGTGATCTAATTGGCGCTTTTCGTACAGGTCTTCTATTTCTGTTCATTCTTCTTCTACCTGGTGGTACTGGTCTTGGCCTTCTTTGAATTGGACGAGGCGGAGGTGGCGGTGGTGGTGGAGGTGGAGGTGAAGGAGGCAAAGGTTCATAATATTCAGCTGGTGACTCATATTCCATATCATTTGGTTGTTCAATTACTCGATTTCTTGGTGGTTCGAAATCATCTTCCTCCTCATAATCATCATCATTTTCTTCTTCATTGTAATTCTTTGGAGAGTCTGTAAAGCCACCGCTGAACTTATTTTTCCACTTACTTTTCATATCCCACATTTCATTATTTTCATCACCTTCTTCACCATTCATTATATCATTATTCATTTCATCTTCAAATTTACTTTTTAATCCATTTTCCATTCCATTCTTTTGACGCCATTTTTCCCCAAAATCAAATCCAATATCCATTTCACCTCCATCATTATAATTATCATCATTATTGCCACTATTCCAGTCTCCAAGTTTATTTTTAAATGTATCTTCTAGTCCATCACCTTCATCACCTCCATCATTAAATCCATCATTAAATCCACCAGAAAATTTATTTTCCCAACTTTTTTTCTGTTCCATAAAATCCCCACCCATCATACCATTGCCGTCATAATCATCTTCATTATTACCCATCGATTCATCATCTAGCCATCCTCCCATCAAATCCCCTTTAAACATCCCACCTTCATAGACAACTTCTTGATCTGGTTGTTGTGGTTCAACTCTTTGCATTGGTGGTTCGAAGTCATCAGCCGGTAGTCCTAAATTATCGGTAACTTGATCAAAGTTGGGGTCAAAGCTTGGAGATTCCTCAATCGGATTATTATTCAAATTATTATTGTTACCAATAGCTCTACCCAAATATTCTTGACCTTTTTCCACCCAACCTTTATCATTTTCCTCAGCTGGTGCAGGTTCTTGGGATTTCGTTGGCCCTGGGAAGTTAATTGCTGGTACTGCATCATCTCGATGTTGTAAGTCTGTATCACCCTCAAACCTTACTGATTCATAGCCTGCAGTAGAAGCCGTAATAGCATCGCATTGAGTTTGGCCATAATTAGCCAAATAAACAAAATCAGACTATCCATTAGTGAGTTTCTTTTTGAATATACATACATTATTAGGACAAATTGATAAACATTCATTGCTAGTATCTCTTACTGCTGTACATTGGCAATCGCCATCAGCTGGTTCACAAAGAGAATAGGCTTGTTGAACCTTAGCCAAACATTTTCTTAGCGCCGTCGCATCCTATTATGGTTAGTTTACTTGATTTCTTCATAAACACATACACAATTATCATCAGCAAATACACCTCGTGCAAGATTCGCAACAAATACACACAACGGTGTTATTTGAGCAAACCTAACCATTATATTGTAAATTTAAAGTCGTCAGTTTATCTATTAGTTAGTTGTCAAAATATCTTGAAGACGTTTTGTGAAGTTAAAAACAAAAATTTCAACAGAAAAATAATTGTTTATTTTGATTTTGGGATGTTTTGAATATTATTATCCGATCTTGATAATATATAAGGATAGGTTTTAAATAAACGCCTAACTAACGCGCGCGAAACGTTTGGAGCCACACTATAGCTATGTAAATAGCGGAATTTTGAAATCTCCTCTTTGCCGATAAACCACCGAAATTCCACCAATATGTCATGATCCTCAGCCATCCGTGAACTTGACCTCTCCACATTTTCTTTATCAATTATCAATCATGTTTGCTTTAAAAACAAACTCAAGGACATTGCTAAGAACTAGTTTATTGTTCAAGAGAAACATTGCATCTGCCACTGAAGTTATTAATCAAAAAGCAGCTAAAGATCTTGAAGATACTCGATGGATCCAAAAATTATTAAATGAGACAGAAGGTGGTGGGTACATTGTATCTAATGCTGGAATTTTAGGAAGGTCAGTAGCATGGGGTGATTTGGACACTTTTAATCATGTTAACAATGTCCGATATTTGAAATGGTTTGAAGAAGCAAGAGTTAACATGTTTAATAAGTTAATTGAGCAAAAACCAAATCAAGGGTTTGAGACTTTCATGACAACTCAAGCAGTTGGTCCAATTATTAGATCTGTCAACTTAGCATGGAGATATCCTATCACTTACCCAGATACTTTTACAGTTATTCATAAACTAGCACCAATTACTGAAGACTCACCCGATAGGTTTATTTTAAAAGGTGTGGTTGTTAGTCATAATGCTAAGAAAGTTGCGGCAAGAATCGAAGAAACTATTGTTACAGTCGATTATGCTGCAGGCGGTACGAAAGCATTGATTCCTGAAAATATTTTGAACGCATTCAAAGAAAGATTAGAAGAACAAAAAGACTATCAATAATAATATATTTATAGCTATATCATATAGAATAATACATTAATTAAGCAGGAACATTATCAACCAAAATTTCTTTTTCTAATGCAGTGTAATTATTGAAAAATTCCTTAAATAATTTGGTTGAGTATTCGACATCATCAGAACCACAGGTTTCTCTACAAGAGTGCATTGATAATTGAGGATTCCCAATATCTAAAGTTCTAATACCCAATTTAGATGCTAAAATTGGGCCAATAGTTGAACCACAGGAGCTTGAATTGCTAACAACAAATAATTGTAATGGAACTTCAGCAATGTTTGCAGAATTCTTGATAGTTAAAATACCTGGAGAATTAGTTGCATATCGCTGATTTGCATTAACCTTAATTACCGGGCCTCTGTTCATTTTAGGTTGATGATTCTTTTCATGTTTTTCATCATAATTTGGATGAATAGCATGTGCCATATCTGCTGAAACCAGGAATGATTTGGTGAAAGTTTCATAAGGACTTGATAAAGTTGGTTCTGCGGTTCCTTCAACTCGTAATGAGGCTAACCTTGTCATAACGGCTAATAACATATTAGAATCAGCACCTTGTGCTGAAGCTGACCCAATTTCTTCATGATCAAAAATTGAAACCATTCTAATACCTTCTTCCTCAAGTAAAGCATCTGTTGGTTTTAATGATTCAATCAATGCTTGAGCGCAGGAATAGGATGAACATAAATTGTCCAATCTTGGTGAAAAAATAAATTCATCGTTCATACCACCCAATACTGACTTTTGAGTATCATATAAAACCAATTCAAAATCTTCAATATCATCAACTGAACAGCCAGCTTCTTTAGCAACTAGATTTAAAAATTGGTTTTCATGTCGAGTATCAATAGCTCCCAATGAATTAAATTCACCATTTTTTTCTCCAGCTTCTTCTTCTTCCTTTTTATTCAACTCCTTTTCAATTAATCCAGAAATTGGGTGCAGATGACGTTCTTTATTAATTTCTAATTTGGAATTAACATCACGATCTAAATGGATAGCTAAAGTAGGAATTCTTAAAATTGGTTTTTCAATTTTAATCAATTTCGGAATAAATTTGTTGCCTTGCTTAACAAAGACTCTACCAGCAACTGATAAATCTCTATCAAACCAAGTATGCCACAACCCACCACCATAGCATTCAACACCAACTTGATTATAACCATGTGTAACTTTTTTACTAACTGGTTTAACACGGAAACATGGACTATCACTATGAGCACCAACAACAGAAATACCATTACCTGGAGCCCATTTATTACCAACACCAAATGCAACAATTGATGAACCATTTCTAGTTAAAAAGTATTTACCACCTTGTTTGACTTTGTTTTCCCATGGATCCCGTTCACTGATTTCATTGAAACCAGCAGCAGTTAACATTTTTTTAGTTGTTTGAACTGCATGGTATGGTGATGGTGATGCATTGACAAATGATAAAAATTCGTTAGCGTAATGTTTTGACATTTTTACAATTGATGAATAATTGATTGAATGGTATTTGGTGGAGGAAGAAGTAGAAAAAATTGTGCTAATATATACGAGTTTTTAAATTAGAATACACTGACGCAGGCGATGATGGATGGTCTTCGACCGGATTCCGACTTATGCATGAGAAATTTGGAATAGGCACGGATATCGGTTTCGAATTTCAACTGGGAGCTACTACCGCCGCAGTAAGAAGCCGGAACCCCGTAAACCACTCCTTATTAAAGTTTATCCCATTCATATATCTAAATGCATATATAGTCCAACTAAGAACACATTATTGGTTGTGTCCTCAGTATAAACATTTAGATCAATTTTAAGTACTGATAAATAAACACATATATCAGGTAAATGAGTTTTACAGCTTGTGCTTATAAATGTCAATTGCATTAATGGTGTACTATATGCAGTCAAAGGTTGGGAAAGAATTTAATTATATACAATAATTTAATTTTTTTTTTTTTTTTGTTTTTTGAACAGTTTAAACCTAATAAATCAACCAGATTATATGCAGTGATAATTAAGTTTATTTCTATTAGCACCAATTCTTAATGTTGTCTGCTAGGCTGTGCATCACTACCTATAAACTGCTAGAATGCCAACACATAGATATTGTGGATGTACACCTATACCCGCACATTGCAGCTGAGGCACTGAGAAAAACTGTTCTTTAGATATCCACAATACATCAGTAAACACAGCTTTAAATAGTTACTAGGTCATAAAACAGAATGATGTACAGGGTCCTGTTATCAAAATTATGATTATAATAGGTGAGCTTTAAGTGGGGACTTTTGATTGGGCTTCAAGTAGTGAGTGCGGCTAAAAGTTCAAAGTTAAAAATAAATATAAACGCTATATGATAAAGTCTCCTATTAACCACTTATCAAACCTTTTAAAAATTTAGAAGATAAACAATTTGAAGGACAATTTAAAGCTAGCTAAATTATTTTTAATAAAATCAGTTAACAATCACTATAAAATTATAGAGCCAAATGCCCTGGTTCATTGAAGCGTCGTCAGTTTGGCCACGAGGTTACCAAACACTCAAATCAGGTGAGTACCCACTTCCTAACGGTAGCACATGGAATGAAAATATTAAAAGAAAAGTCGCAGAGGTCTGGGATATTGAACCAGATATGAATCATTTACTGCCAAAAGACAAACAACATCAAGTAAACAGTCCAACTATGAGAAGGATAATCCAACAAGATAATGATATGATTATGCCATCAACTTCTGAGAATTTACAAATGGGTAATGATAATATATCGATAGCTAGTAAAAGTAGTAGTTTTATTAGATTACAAAAAAAATTTAGAATTCATTTATACAAAACTGAAAGAAGAGCTAGAATATGGGCAAAAGTTAAAGTTGTAATACCATCGAAACATCATAATCATAAATCCAACGAAAACGACAATGCATATGTTGGTTCAGGATCGAACCCATCATCATTACATAGAAAATCATCGTGTGCTGCATCAGCACAATCTACCACCTTAGTTGAAAAGGGTTCATCATTACCAAGACGATTATCAAAAAAAGTCAAAAATTTTAGTTTGCCGTCTTATAATGCTAGCAATAATATAAACTCTTCTGATGGGTATTGGTGGTGTAGTTCATTTACAGCTGTTACTGAATATGATCCAGAAAAAATCAAAGACGTTCTATGTGAAATGTCGGCTAATGCTAAGCGAAACTCGCCAAAAGTTAAAAAGAGTACATTTTCAGATAGAATTTGGAGATTACGAAGAAAGATTAAAAGAATTGTAGCTAGGGATTGAATCTCATTTAATATTGTTTATTAATTTATTATTCCATTTATTTATTTTATGAACTCTTGTGTGCTAACAACATTATTATTTATATCATGTCAATTAATGAAATTATTTGCTATCTCATTATGATTATTACTATTATATATAGCTTTATTTTTGCATTTTAATATCAAAAATTTTAGACCTTTCTTGTGCCATTGATTTATAGTAGCTGTTTTTTCTTTCATTGCCACCATCATTCACTTGAATTTTGCTTCGGATCATCCTCTTACTTTTGTACATATATAGTTAAAAATTTGGCTGTACACATCTTACTCACAGTACGTAATACGTATTTGTACAACTGTCGCCCATTTACTGAATTGGTCCAACTCTGCTCTTCCATCTAGGATGGATAAATTTTATTCACTTCACCTGTTCCTCTTTGCAAACAGCACATACTGGTAACAAAAGCCGCACAGTTTATACCAGTTATGTGGGGTTGAGGGGACGTCCATGGTTACAGTGGTATATCCGAATACCAAGATCTCGCGGAGACATATCGCTGAGACAGGCCTTAACTGCTATGATAATATTATAGATACTTTTTCAGTTAGTGTATGGCTACTGGGGTTCATTTATAGCCTAGAATGCATTTTGTTTATATTATTTGTGATTATCTAAGTGTACGAATTTACCCTGTACACTGGTGCATCAAACACCAAAACAAGTTATGAAAAATGAATAATAAATTATAAAAAGTATATATATGTAAAAGAATCTATTGACAGACAATACATGTCAAGCCTTCATTTCTAAAATCATCCTCAGAACCACCACCTAAACTCTTCAAACAACCCAGATGATAAGAGTGATTACATTTAAAGACAACTAGCATATTAATATCATCATTTTTTTGCATTTCTTGTTCTAATTCTTCTGTAATTGGTCGTTTACCTTTAGCTTTATTGGACAACCTTCTTAATGGGTTAGGTCTAAAAGCATCTAAGGATTGTCTATTTTTATGCCAATTTTGCCATTTATCATATAACCATTCAGCATCAACACCAACTCCGATAATTTTGTGGCCACAGCCTTCACATTCTCCAGATTTAGATACTTTCCACCCTTGAACTCGGGATGAGACTAACAATAACAATGATTCATAAGTATCATGGTCTAGCAATTGTTTGGCTGCTGTTAGCATGGTATATTGATATCTATAAGTTGCAAATAAATCATTTAAAATAGGTCGAACTGATCCTAAAGATTTTGATTTCTCAGCTTGAGGACTAATAACTGATTTGAAAATTCTAATAATTGTCGCGTTATGTTGAACGTTAGATGAATATTTACCAGTATCTTCTAATAAAGAATACAAAGCTTGTTGTAATAACTCTCTTCTAAATTCTGCATGTCTACCAGAGTTTGAATCATCTTTAACTCTTGCCATATCAACTAATGTATCAATTAATCTTGCCCAAACTTGTTCACCTAAACTTTCAATTTCTGATGGTTGTTTGCCTTCATTTTCAGTTTTTTCGACACGATCTTCAGCAGTTTTGCAAACATCCATTGCTAGATAAACATACCTTGATAATTCAGATTCCAAATTATTAATTTCTTTTTCATTCTCTCTGATACTATAAATCTCATCTAAATAAATCAAATGATCAACAATATAAATTATTGATTCGGAAAATCTTTCTCTTTTTTCCAATAACATTGATAATATATCAATAGATTTTGTTTCAATCAAATCATCAACAATATTTGGTAAATCGACATCTTCAACATTTGTCAAGACTGTATTTAATAAATTTTTCAATAATTCAGTTTCACCTTCTTTAATCAATAACGATACAAATAAATGTCGAGCTTTAATGCTTGGAAGTTTAGTAGTTCCACTTTTCTTAACCATTTCAAATAACTTTTTTAGATAATAGTATTGTAAATCAGGTCGATCTTTTAATTCAAATACTTGTTCATGCAATTGTGGACAATATTGCGATACTATCGTAACAAATCTTTCACTATCAATAGAAACCAACGATTCAAAATTATCTCTAACCTGTTGATCAATTGAAGCTCGTTCTTTTAAGGTTGTAGCTTTTCTCCAACATTCTGATAAAACATCTAACAATTTGTAATCATTTAAAGTAGATTTCTCATTATTAAATAATTTAAATGTAACTTCCAATAACTTTGGATATCTTCGTTCATTTCTATAAACAAATTGTAAAACTCTATACAGCCCAACTTCATCTAGAATACTAATCAATCTTTCCAAATCAGGTGGTTTATATTTAGATAATAATGATTCGATCGCCAATTCACATTCTTCATTCAATAAAGCATCATCATTATAACATAATTCTTCTAAAATTTTCGATAAAATGTTGCCAGTTAACATTAAGAATTGAGAATATTTTGGATAATTTCTTGCAATAAAAATATTTAAAAATACCCGATCACTTACTGGAACATCATCAACAGCAAAAACATCCAATAATGAATTAATAATAAATTGTCGATTCATCGATCTTCCAAATGCAATTTTATCACTGTCTTCTAAATTGTCAGGTAAATCATTTTCGTCTGTATCATTTAAATAAGAATCTTCAAATGCCTCGTTCAGCGCAGCAAAAAAGGCAGAGCAGTCAAATGCTAAAATAGTACTCAAATGTGGATATGGATCTTTAGTATTTGAAGTGCCTGAAAATAAGTAATAGTAAATATATGATTTTGCTCGAAAAGCTATAGCAGGGTCATTAATGAATGCTCCAGTAGGATAAACCCTACCAGTTAAAATATATGATAAATATGGATAAACATCATTTGCTTGTTGTCTCAACGTTTCTCTTTCATTGAATTCTGCTGTATAACCTTGTTCAATTAGTTCAACATACTTTTCTAATGGATATATAAAATCACCAAATGCATGATTGTAAATATAAACTTCAGTATCATGTAAATTATATTTTTTACATAATGATAATGTTAGATCCAAATCCAAATTTTGAGTATCCAAACTACAAATCAATGTTTCCAACTGATCTGATATTTCATCATCATTAGTAAAAGTTAAAACCAAACTCTTAAAAACATTTGGTGGTAATGAAGTAATATCTCCATCATAAATATAAACAGTTAAACATTGAAAAAATACTTTCTCATAATGATTAATCTCATAATATTCCAGCATATCACCTAACATTGATTCTACTTTATTCATAGATATAATTGCAACCAGTGATGAATCTGTTAATTCTATCAACTCATCTTCATCGGGACTTCCATTGCCATTGAATAAATACTTTAAAGATGCAAAAATCATTTCAGTTAAATTGTTACTGACCACTTCATGTCGCTCATTATTATTTGAAGGTAAACCAATTGTAATCATATCTTCTTGACCAACATAATAACTCGTAGCTAATTGAACTGCTTTGACATAATCACCTGAATCCATAATATCCAATAATCGATCTGCCCAATTTGATAATGTACCAACAACAAATTCGTATTTACCCACTAAAAATAAACGGCCCTTAAAAACTCTAACTGTATTGAAATACCCATCTGCTACCACAGACGGTTGTTGGCCATCTTCTTGTTGTAATACCATATTATGCAAAACTTTTGAAAAATAATCATGATGCATCAAATGTTTATTAATCAAATCAACTTGTTCACAAATTTTCATAGTAGATTCATTAATAATCAGTAATCTTTGAGTGATTGTAACCAAACCAATAATCTAGATCATGTTAGTAATGCTTGTCTTATAAATAGTACTTACTTGTTTGTTAATCCAATGTACAGCTACAATAGCTTCATCACCAACAAACTTTTTCTCTGATGAGAATCTTAAATTCACTGATTCAGTAACATGGTTTTTCAGTGAATGTATTTCCATCACTGATAAAACATTGGACCAGCAATATGCTAGTTTTGGTTTATTATTACCACCCTTTAAGGCAGGAAACCATGCTAAACATGCACTCAATCCCATTGCCAGACTTGCTTCCTTATTTTTTGATACTTTATATTCAGTTTGTGCCTGAGGTATTGTTGATATGATAGCTAGCATATATGGTGTCATTACAGCTACTAAACCTAGCTCATCTAATGCTTGGACTTCAGACCCTAACGGTGCACCAGCACATGCTAAAATTGATGCAGGCTTCCGCTTGTTTGAAGATATATTTTGAGGATATCTACCCAGAATTTTCTTAGTTTTGACAATTCTACCCATTAAAGATCTAACCGTGTTATGTGAAAAAACTGTACCTCTAACATCCCCAGATATCAAGGCACTATGCCGTTTATCTGTAAAACTTAAATGTAAAACCGCAGAACCTTCTAAATGACCATCTTTACTAGGGCTTCCAACAAAATCATTTACAATAGGCGGTATATGTAAATTTGGACTATTTGGCTTATTCAAATCCCATGTGGTGATATGGCCTCCACTATATCCCACAGCTAGATAAGTTTGATCTGCAGATGCTGCTAATGCTGTAACTTGACCATAATCACTAGAATTACCTTTTAAACCTATAACACTTTTCAAATCTTGATGATAATCAAATACTAAAACATAACCTCTTGTGGTACCTATTGCAATTAGTGCAGATGGTAATACACAAGTTGGGTTTCCATAATTGTTTATTGCGTTATCTGAATATAGTTGATTTGATATTTTTCTTAATTTTGTCCATCTAAAAGGTTCCCATGGCGATGTTGTAATAGTGTCAGTTAACTCATCTATATTATTCGATAATTGTGATACATTTCTTAAATGGTGTGTTAGCTTGGTACCTGATGGTGATCTATTATTGTTACTAGGACTTAGCCTAGTCCTGAACCTTTCATCTAATGATCTAACACCACCAGGTGATCGTAAAGAGTTTGGTGTTAATTCACCAGCAGGCGATGGTGATAATCCAGATAATTGAATTGAGCTTTGTCTTGAATGATGCCTTGAAGGTAAACTATCGTCGTCGTCTTCTTCTTCCGTGCCATTTACTGAGTTTGATACTGATGAGTTATCTGAATCTATCATAATTCTTGGCTTGTTTGTAGGTGTTTGTGGTATCTCCGGTATTGATGTTTCTTCTTTATTATCGTTGTTATTCTTATCATCATCAGGCTTTGGTTTAAAATATTGAGGTAATGACGTCTCTATTGATCTTGTATCAGCTTCCAATTCTTCCAATTCTTCCAATTCACCCTCATCTATACTATCCTCAATTTCACCCTCATTATTATCATTGAAATCATCTTCAGTATTATTATTGATCTCTATAGTCTTGTCTGATGTATTTGATGCTGTGATTGTGTAGTTATCATCCTGTTTACCCTTATTTACCAACTGTTCTGGCTCGCTGATTGTATCAGCATCAGACATATTGTTGGTATTGGTTATTCGCTACAAAAAGAATAAGATTTCAGTGTACAATCAGTAATGTTGATTGATTTGATGAATGCATATAATAGGTCCTGTTTATTAACTTCTTTATCGTCTTTTTCTAGTTAAATGTCGTTACAACAAAAGATTACAGATTGGTGGAGTAATGTCAAGCTTGAATTCAAAATCATCGGATCGGACTGTACTTTTTTAAGCGGTACTAATTCTAAAATTCTAACTAGGGGAAAATTTATAAAGTTTTATAACAGCTCTAGACTGTACGTAAATTTGTACTTACTCAAGCGTTTGTAACTGACTGACACTTGAATTTTTTGGCCCAGCCACTCACTCCCAACATGTGCACTGTGCATTATATAATTTGCTAAAATGTATGTGCTCCTGTATGCTATTATCAAAGGCTGGTATGTATTTAAAATATAAAAGTGAATCATCGAATCATTGGATTAGTATGGTAAACATGATGAGATTCAGAAAACTAAGTAAAATCTAAGTTGATATCTGATTTTTTTGATTTGCTTATCATTTATAACCCTTGCCAATTTTAAGTAGTAAATCTAGGTTTCAATACGCTGTTTAATCGCGTCAATTGACTTAAGCTATCGTGCGGCTTAGTTTAACCTCAATCCGAGAGCAATATCGCCAGCATAACTTCAGTCACACATTAAGCTACTATCTTAAATTTAGCACGTGAAGCTCGATAATCACTATTTAATAATAAGTTCAAATCTAAAATCAAAATCACAAAATTAACTTAATAACTTAAAAATGGTAAATTTGGCTTTGGTACTTGAAATATAAACTATAGTATACTTAAACGTATATGCAGACTCTCAATTGTGCCAAACTGCATTGTATTTGTATACAAGCTCCTGCATTATATAATCCTATATATTAATTAAAAATTAGGTTACTTAAATTTAGATAGAAGTTATTTATAATATATATAGAGAATTTAGATATGGTTAAAATGATTAATTAAGATACATCTTTCTTCAAAATCGTTGAAATACCTGTCTTATTACAATCGATCAAACAAAGTATACATACATATATATAAAACACCCTATATATATAGGTTGATTGAATTGAGCATTTGACTACTTGTTTAACGTTGGATCGATCACACAACATTGATATTTTTTATAAAGTATACAGTTAGGGTATCCTACAGCTATAAATAAGTAGACTAACCTCATTAAGCTCATAGAACTAATTTTAGAAGACCCTTAAAAGAAAAGGCTTTTTGTGATGTAAGAGATTCATGAGATGCTGATACAATATAATCTAGTTGAACTCAACAAAGCTTTATTTAATTAAATCTAAGTTCTTTATTGAAACTTGGTAATATGTTCACTTCTTTATGTATAAGATTATCTTTATATAACTGTAGAAGTTCATTCTCTTAAATTTATTTTTATTTTATATAAGTAATTCTAATTTACAATACATGTATATTTTGGTATTTTATTATTCAGCTACTAATTTGTCGATACAACCCTAACTAATAACACTATATAGTGAAATCAATTTTAACTTCATGTAGTCATAGTATACAGCTATAGCCGTCATTGATCAAGAAATATACTGAATTTTTAATTAATTTACAAATACTCAACTTATTCTAGAGCTTAGGACAAAGGATCACACATGACTACTATATATGCCTCAACATATGATAATTGTCGTATTAATTTTGGTACCAATGGTAATTCAGATCCGGAAACGTGTCATTGTCAGTTTTACTTACTGTGATCATGAAATTAGTGTATACATAGCTAAATAAAATCGATCTGTACATGTAGCTTCTCGATTTTGTGTAAACTATTGTGTATACATACGAATACTCAGCCGCTCAGTTATTCAATAATCATCTGGATAGAACGTTGTACGCTTAAAAAGCAGAAAAGTCAAGCTCACAAAGAGTTTTAAAATACAAGGTTCACTCGATCGAGATCTATTAATAGTTACCCCGAGTCACAACTCATCATCAACCCAAGTCACCTTGCGAAACTGCTTGTTGCAAAAGCTGTCAAAAAGTAACTTAAGAAGCTTCTAAACTAAAATACGAGCGAATAATATATGGAACCCAGGTCAGCAGCTTCTACCAAATATAGTAGAAACAACACTTTTGAAAAGTTTCAGTTACAATTATATACATTGGACCACTTTAAATTTTCTCATTTTATATACATGTAATAAATTTGTTACCCTAAAAAAATTTTCTGAGCTTGAAAAATTTTTAAGCTGTGTGCTCTTGCCATTAGAGGAAGGATTTAGATTTAATAAGTGCACATCCTGAATCGTCTTCGAACAAAGCTGTGAAACTTAAAATATAGCACTGTAACAAATGCACATTTATATCATCCGGATTACACTACATGTATTCAAATAAATACAATTTTTTACTAAGGTTAAAATAGTTCAGCAACCAAAAGAAACTTGATGAAAAATTTTAATCACTGTAATTATAATCGAAAGAATAGATCTTCAAAGGATCCAACAATTGTTGGTAATGAAGCAATTAATTGTATATTCATTAATTGATCTTATTAAGAATTATAGCTGAAGAAATTCAATTACATCAGAATTGATGCTGAAAATGAGATGAGGTTCCATTAATAGCGCTGTGTGCGGCTATAAAATTTTCATTCCTGGGCTTCTGGTAAACACTGGAAAATTCTCTTTTAAGCCTGTGTAAATACCCAGTTCTGCAGAATTCCATCGAATACCGAGCCTATTGCCGAAAGCAGTTTTACCGATTTCGTATATTATCAGATATTGATCAAAAATTTTCACAACCGTGAGCACGGCTGATCCATGGATTATTAATTTTTACAAGTCTACAGTATAATGTATATAGTAAGAATATTTGTTTGTAACTACAAGTCTTGTACATCCGATGCATAGCAAAGCTAGAGTAATCTGACCCTTCAACTTTATCAGATTTAAAGTTTATAACCGCCTGAATCTCGGTAATCGATCAAATTTGATCTAGTCCATGCTTTAGAGGTAAAATAACAGCTCCTACCAGTACTACTTACTAAATTTAAACTTTCTCGGAATTGAAAGTGGCGATACAATTACATGGACGTAAGGTGGCTAGTCGTGGCAGTTAAGGGGTGATCGGGAGCTCGACAAGCAAGGCTGCGTTCAAAAAATTCTAATTTTGCTCTTTTTTAATAATGTCAAACGTACTATGTACTCTTGAAAATTTTCTTTAATTGGTGTTTACCTTTAAAGGCAACCTTAGGCTTGCGGTTGTTAATACTCGAGCTATAGCAACATTGTAATTTTTGGCGTCTGCCTAGGCTATAGTGTACAAATGTAAACTCACTTACTCCTGAATATTGTAACAGTGCGGAGAATCAAGGAACCCTTGACCATTTGAGATCAGCTGCCATTACTATGTATCCGAAATATCACCAGAATAATGTTGGGATAGCATCCAGTGGATCCCGAGATATGCTTTTTAATACTCCAATTTCAGCAATTGACAATTGTAGTAATGAAATTAGAGCTACAGGGCACATTTTACGTTACCGCACTAAATAATCCAATTGATGGTTGATATATATTATAATAAGTGAGGCATGGTCATAAATTTCGATCAATGTGCCTTTAAATCCATATATACAATTGAATCTATAAACAAGTTAAATTTGTAATTTAAAAAATAATGCCTAAATAATATTACAGCTTGCGGGTCAAATGCTCATTGCATAATTCACATTTAGTTACAATTATATGTATACTCATTACAAGAGGTTATTCTAATTTACACTATGTCGTTACGGTTTAGAGAGCCAGTTTAAATTGTATCTGCACATAAATAATAAATTGCTAATACTCTCATAATTGTTAATTAAGCTAATCTGATCTGATTCTGAGTTGAAACGTTAATAATAAAACTGTATATGTACTATTCATAATTGCCTGATTAAATGTAATTGAAAACTCTATAGCTAGAATCTGCTTGTTGATCCATAAGTACGGAGTTAATTTGAAGCTACAAATTCAAATGAGTTGACCTCAGACTGGGTTCAAACTAAAGCAGGTTTAAATGGACTAGAACCTTTGCCATCCATATGGTATACGTATACAGCTATAGTGGTAATTATTAGAATTGTTTCAAAAGTGCCATATGTATCTGGATATTTCAGCTTCTCTTAATTTGATTATTATTCACAAATGTGTAATTATTTCTCCTGCGCAAAGTCTCTGCTACACATATGTCAACTATAGTTAAATTTATCCGCGTATTATATACATAACTATATATAGAATGCTACATGTATAAAGATACTTTTATATATATTACTACGCGTAACTCCTGCGCGCGTTTCTCTTAAACTTTAACTAATAACACTACATACCCATATTTCATGACCATGAGCTCAATTGTATATTTCTATGTATAGAATTTAAACTCTATAGCTAAGATAGGATATCTTTTCAATGCAAAGTCTCACAGTGGTCAAGCTATAATGTTACAATAGTAAGATGCAATGACAATGCATGCTTTTATGTATCAATCTCAGCTCTAGAGCACTGTTATAATGCGCAATACCCAGGAATGATGTTCCTACGCCTGCAATCATGAGTTTGTAGCGCTTAGTCATATAAACCAGTAGCTTTCACTAGGATCTAGAGGGCAGTACCTCATGGTACCAGTTGGCAGAGGCTACTAACCCATGTTGTGACTTGTTATGATGTATCATGATTGCAATTGACTTAGTTCGTGTAATATACATCCATCCATCCATCCATCCATCGATGGATGAGCGTTAACATTTTCTTACTGCTGCGCTTCAAACAACCAGAATTGAAGTTACCTTTGATCCGGGATGTATGGATCTATACATAGTAGTTTAAGCCTTGCTGTTTCTAAATTTGCAACTAACAACTTTGAAATTAGAATTCTAATGCCAATAATGCTAGAAATAACAATTGTCGGATTGTAACAGGATGCAGTTTGGAATAGAATTATGAATTGGATTGTTAGACTTCTCTATAGTAATCCGATGCGCAATTGAAATTTTACACCTTAAGAAATTTATACGGATGGATAGTGGCTGGAACACGAACGTCCATCTGATGCATAAGGACTCGTGCACAAATTTAATGTCGCTTAAGACGGATCCTCGTGCGTATGAAAAAAAATGTAAATTTGTTGTTAGCATGCATGGATATATGGATGGATCTGCAACTCATTACACTCAATTGTACTTTCGTGTATCATACGGCTTAAAAACTTATTGCCACAATAAATTGGATCTGATCGTGGCGAATGTAACAACACATCATCTTTAATCATCCATGTGGATGGTGAGCTCACTTTTGTAGAATACATGCATGTATCCTGGATATTGCTGGAGCCAGGTTTTGAATTTTTTAAGCCCTCGTAAAAAGTACCGGTCATGGCCAAATGGAATTTTCTCGGTGTTTTGAAAATTCTGTTAGAATTCTAATTAATCAATAAACGTGTCTTTTACGTGTATCCCAACTTGTAAGTTATTAATTAGTTATTGTATTATAATTAATCCAATATCGCAATATTATTACAAACTCAGTATACATATATTATATTCAATTAATACTAATAATAATAGAATTTGTAATACCCGAACTTCAAATTTTTTAAAAGTTAATAATTGAATCGTTGTACAGCATTGTCGGTTATTGGTGTTATTCACGGTTATAGAATGGAAATTTACTATTTTCAATAATATCACAAGTTTAAAAACCTTGATGTTTTAATGTTGAAAATATCCCCTAACGTCAAGGGAGAGAGATCCAAGCACGCTATAACTTGATGTTAGTGGAAAGGCTTTCAAATTTTGAACCTTAAAAATTTTTTACAACTGAGACAGCCGCACTTGCTACCTTAATAGGAAGAATCCACACGATTTTTTTAAGGCACGGAAAATCTAGAAAAAAAAAGTAACTTACTCAAGCTATATAACTTTAAGCTTTCTATTTTTAATTTGCTCAGCCAAAAGTTGCAGTTTAGAGAAACTTATGTTGTAAACAAATGTTCAACCTTTCAATAAACTGTCTCAGTTAGTAACATTTATTGTAAGAAGGTTGAAGAAAATCTGGAAAAACCTTTCTACCATGCATTGAATGGTTATAGTCTGTTATTAGAAATACCAAAATAAATAAAAAGTTCGAAAAGTATATAAAGAGATCAAAATCTTTCAACAATTTCATTTTTTTAGTCTTCTCTCATCATCAAAAACATTATATTTTATCTTATCTATTGATAACAATAATTTACAAAACTACTTCTACTTCTACTTTAATTACAAACAAACAAATTTATAACACAATGTCCGCTCCACGACAATCATTCGATATTTCACCAGCTTTCTCTGCTGCTTCAACTAATACTGTTGGCAAAAAATCATCAATCAAAAGAAGCATCGCAAAAGGTGTTAAAAATTTATTTAATCCAAAATTGAACAGTATGGAATCAATTGCTACTGCTCATCATTTATCACGATAAATCTAAGTCTTCAAGATTTGTTATTGTTGAATGAGAATAACAAAACTACTACTAATTTGTTTTAACTAACTACACTATTTTTTTGCGATGTTTTTACTAACCCCATCAACAATTATTTTTATAAAAATGATTGCATTTAACCAACTATTACTACAACACTCCTTTGCATATTTATAATCTTTGAAGCATTTTAATTCTCACTAAAAGTTTTTGATTTTTCTGTTTTTCTATTTATTTTTAATTTTTAATATTATTTTATAAAAGTTTCTGTTTTTTTTTCTCAATATATTATAAATTTGTCTTATGCTTTGATATATACGAAGCATAACTCAAAAATTTTTTTTCTTCCTTGGAAATTTTTTTGAATCTCATCTCATCTCATCTATTGTAGATCAATCGTAAGTTTCTTTTCCATACGGATCTTTGCTCTCAATTAATATATTTTTAAAGTACAGTGTAGGTCGAGGTTAATCCGTTATTATAACTATAGCTAGGGATACTACACTTATAATACTGCTTGACCCGTGTTCTTAATAATATATATGTAACATAAAATGCCATTTTAAGCCATGAATCAACAATCCGCATAAAAAATAAAATTCCATTGTATTTCAACTTTGAGACATAGTAAGTGCAAAATGGTAGAGCCCCTTAAACAAAAGAGAAAGTGAAAATTTTTCACAGCCGTTTGGTTTTAACAGCCTCTTGCTAATTTTGGCTTTGACAAAATTCCCAGCCTCTTTTGATACTGCTTTAACCTTATGCACCGATAGCCGTTATTTACCGCACAGGTTCCGGCAATTTTCACCCGAGCTGCTCGCCCTGAATACCAGCTTAAGAGGCTATAGTCAGAATGGGAATTTGTTACTATAGCTGTAGTGCCGCAATATATATGTACAAGCTTGTAGAACTAAAAACGCTTTGTGTTTAAAGCTGGCTATAGCTAGGACTTTTTAAACAGCTTGCAACTCTTTTCTCTAAAAATAAAACAGTGCCAGAAAATAAAAAACCAGCGCTGGAAGTGTACACTTGGGTGCTATGGATAGATATTATTTAGCGAGATTAGATGCCATAATTTATAAAATCCTCATCAAAATCCACATACTTGTGGTCCTTTGAGATGTAACAATCAATCGATTATTATTTGCAATGAATTCTTGGTATTTCAAGACCTAGCTTTAATTAGCATTGAGTAATCTGTCTGTTGAGAAGATCAGAAAAAATTATGAATTAATCACTGGTCTGACTAGGACCTTTTACTTGAGCTTAGTTATAACTAGCTAGGTTTTAGTATAGTAATGCTTAAGCCAACTTATAATTTAAACAATCAATTGGACACAAATCAATCAGTGCTGAGTATTGTGGTAAACTAAGCACATATACAATGACAGTCACTTTAAGCAAATATGTTATATATAACTAAATCTACTTTATTAGCTAGCTCATTTATTGTGCAGAAATCAGCTATAGTATTGTTTCGAAGTTTCATGCAGTTCGATCAAGTATTTATAAAAGCTTAGCTGAATATCTAAATTCATCTACATATATGCTATAGTATAACACCAGAATGATTCAAACTATCGTATAATTTGTACATAGATCTCGAACCCAGATATATCTAAAGCACTCAATTTATAAAATATTTTCTGTTTCTTATTGTACTTGATGTAGGAATTTGTTATGCTATTTACAAAATCAACCTATTCACAAAATAAAAACATGTGATTGATTGGTTTTGTAACTGGTAATTTCTTATACTTGCAGTCACGAATGGCTCAGCTATAGTTTTCTCACACAAGCTGACTGTAATCGCTTAAACCTTACTAATTATCTTTATCAAATTAACAGTTCAAAGTTCAGTAAAAACCTCTTGTTATATATATGTTCTTACTAGCACTATCATCCAACCAACCAGACCCTGGATATATAACCAGGTCACTTACTATTATGATTCAGCTTCTACTAGTTTGGGTTGTAACTTTTCCTTTTATTTTATTTCTATGCATTGAAACTTCTTTAAATTCGGTGGTTACGGTATCCAATAATCAAATAATCTCAATTTAAAAACCAGCTTAGGGAATTGAGCATATGCATCTTACATCAGATTTCGAAAGGAGCCAAGATCTTATCGTGACATCGATCACCAATATTTAAATCCAAATCTTTTTCCCCCTGACAGCTATATATGGTTTAAATTGTGCGGCAACCAATCTTTTGAAAGCCCGATCGACCCAATCACCGGCTACCAAAGCTTTTGGTCTTTTTTTAAGCTGGTGTTATCATAAGCCAAGCGGTTAGCAATATCCCACCTCCACATCTCATTCAGGTACTTAAAACAAACTGATTCTTATCCGATCTAGCGCCAATTTTATTTATTTATGTAAGTATTACAAGTTATTAAGTCGCGTCATTACATTTATCTTAGTTTGATAGATATCATAATATTTTGTTTCAGTATCCTTATAACAATGCTCTGAATTTACCAATCGAATCAAATTTAATTCTATGGTGCAACTAATTAATTGTTTACGGCAATTCGAATATATCTATCCGGTTAAAAAACCAATGATACAATTTTAGTACCATAAACTTTATGACTTCATAATATTACAGTAACGTTTTCATCTATCAAAAACATCTAGGCTTACCTTCTACAGATAAATAATTGAGCGAGTTTGCAACTCAAAATCTTTCAAATAATACTCATTTTATATAATGTATACAGCAACTCTATCCAAATTTAGCAATTCTGGAGGGGTGAAGATTAACAGGTTAGGCTGTTCTAGGGCTAGGCTGTTTTAATTTTAAAATATAACTTCCTCCCATGGGAATATAACTGCCGACAGTTTCGACTAAATAATACTTTTTTCTTTTTGCGATGCTTTATATAATTATGCATTCAATGAGCTTAAGTATAATACTCTTTAGCTCTACATTATTAATAAGTAACATGAATGGTTAAGCTAGCGATTCATTAACGTTAACAATATTGAGTAAAACTTATCATCAGCAAATCAATTAAAAGATCAACATCAGTGTTTCCGCTCCCCCTCCCTCATCATATATATAATATCAAATTTCATGGAATTGTCGTGGGGGTTCAAAATAATACAACATAATATACACAGAATATTTAATTGAACCAAAGAAGATAAAACTATATAAATCGAATGAATTAAAGATCAATCCAACACATCCAAATAAATTTAATATTAAAGTCTGAACTACAGCAACAGCAATGTGGGTTCAGAATTTAATTACATTGTTATTGTTTTTACCGATAATTCTAGGAAAAGAGACAACTAAAGGTGCTAATATCGGATTTAAAGACACTCATGGTAGTTTACAATTAGCTAAAGATGATAAAATTGTTGATATTCTATTAGATGAACATGGTATGGTTTGATATATATGCAACAAAATGAATAAGCTAACAATAATAGATTGGCCTGGTGTTCATATTGCTGGACAGAACCTAGCTGAAGATTTTAAAAGAGTTACTGGCCATAAAGCACAACTATTTAATGGTACAGAAGTACATGGTGATACTGCAGTTATTATTGGTACTATTGGTAAATCACTTATTATTGATAAGCTATCAAATAGTAGTAAAATCGATATTAAATCAATTAAAGGTAAATGGGAATCATATCATACTGAAATTGTTGATAATCCAATTAAAGGTATCAAAAAAGCACTAGTCATTGCTGGTAGTGATAAAAGAGGTACAATTTATGGTACATATGATGTTTCAGAACAAATTGGTGTATCACCATTATATTTTTTTGCTGATGTTGCACCAAAACAACATGATGAAATTTATGCATTACCTGTTATAAAAGAACGAGGTGAACCAAGTGTTCAATATCGTGGTATTTTCATTAATGATGAATCACCCTGTATTACATTGAATCTAGAAAAAAAGTACAAAAAATCTAAATATGAATCATCATTTGTAAGTGAGTTTTATGTTGATGTATTTGAAATGTTATTAAGATTAAAGGCAAATACATTATGGCCAGCTTCATGGAATAGTATGTTTAATTGGGATGATAGAAGAAATCAACCACTGGCTGATACTTATGGTATTGTTATGTCAACAAGTCATACTGAACCATTAAATATGGCATCAAATGAATGGTTATTTTTTGGTAAAGGTGATTATGATTTCAATAACAATAAACAAAATATTCTAGATTTTTGGGATAAAGGTGTTCAAAATGCTGCACCATATGAAAATTTTTGGGAAATGGGAATGAGAGCTGTTGGTGATGGTGGTATAGCAGGTGGAAGTAAAGAATTATTAAGTGAAATTGTTGATGAACAAAAAAAATTATTAGCCAAACATGTTAATAAGAACGTATCAGCTATTCCAAAAACTTGGTGTTTATATAAGGAGGTTTTGCAATATTATAATGAAGGGTTGGAAGTTCCAGATGATATTACTTTATTATGGGCTGATGATAATTTTGGTAATATGAGAAGATTACCTTATGGTAAAGAAGAAGACCGAGTTGCAGGATCAGGTATTTATTATCATTTTGAGTATGTTGGTGTACCAAGAAGTTATAAGTGGTTAAATACCATTCAGTTGCAACAATCATGGGAACAATTACATATGACTTACCAAAGAAAGGCAAGAAAAATGTGGATTGTTAATGTTGGTGATATTAAGCCATTAGAAATGCCAATGTCATGGTTTATAGATGTTGCTTATGATTTTGAACAATGGGGTGAATTGAATAGTGTATCAAAATGGTTACAACAATGGGGGGTTAAAACTTTTGGTGATAAGTATGGTAAAGAGGTTGGTGATATTATGAATCTATATGGTAAATATGCTGCAAGAAAAAAATATGAACAAATTCAACCAAATACTTTTAACATCATGAACTATAATGAAGCAGAAACAATCTTGAAAGAATGGGATGATTTAGCCAATAGAGCATGGGAAGTTTATGATAAGTTGTCAAAAGAAGAACAAACCGCATTTTTCGAAATGATTTTACATCCAATCGTTGCAGGTCAAATTGTTTATGAAATTAATATTGGTGCAGGTAAAAATTGGTTATATAAAAGTCAATTAAGAAATGTTGCTAATGATTATGTTGATTATGTTAGAAAGAAATTTAAAGAGGACCATGAATGGAAGTTGAAATATCATTCGTTAAAAGATGGGAAATGGGATCATATTATGGACCAAACTCATTTAGGTTTTACATGGTGGCAGCAACCTTATAGAAATTCATTACCACCATTATATTTCAATCAATTGTTGGATACTTCATTAGGTGGTGATATGGGTGTTACAGCTGCCAATACTAATGGTAGTATCCCAGGTGATGATCGATGGAATAATGGTGTTAAACATAACCAATTGAAAATGCCACAGCATAATCCTTATTCTAAAGAAGATGATTTATGGTTTGAAGTTTATCCTCGTGGTACTGGTGATTTTGAGTTTAATATTGATGTTCAAAGCGATTCAGTTACCGCAAACCCAATACATGGTAAATTCAAAGTTAATGATACTTCAATTGAAAACCATAGTATTCGAGTCAATCTAACTATCAATTGGGATAAAGTTAATACTAATGAAACAGTTAATCTCAATATTACTTCACCACAAGGATATGTCGATTCCTTAAAAGTTCCAACTACTTGGCCAGTTTATAATTGGCCAATTATCCAATTACCACTATTGAATAAAAAAGTTGAAGATGGGTTCAAAGGTTTTGTGGAAACTGGTGGGTATGTTTCAATTGAAGCAGAACACACATCAAGAAATTCTAGTAATAAAGATGTTCATTATGAAATTATTGAAGATTATGGTAGAACATTATCCGGTGTTACTTTATTCCCAGTTACGTGTGATTCTCAATCTATTTCTGATGGACCATCATTGGAATATGATTTTTATTCTTTTAATAAAATTGATGATACAAAGTTATTTGTTTATTTATCACCAACGTTGAATACTAATCCTACTAAGCCAGGAAAATATGCTGTTTCAATCGATGATGAAAAACCTCAGACTGTTCAATTAACTCATGATCCAAAGGATGCGGCTGATATGCCAAGTGATTGGTCTGATGCAGTTACTGATAATATTTGGAAGAAAAATACTACACATTCTGTTGACTCTGGAAAGCATACTTTGAAACTATGGGCTTTAGAGCCTGGCGTAGTTTTCCAAAAAGTGGTATTAGATTTAGGTGAATTAAGAGAGTCTTATTTGGGCCCACCAGAATCTCCACAAATTAAGTAATTTTTTTTTTTATACTTTATTAAAGCTCAATATAAAGAACAATTTCTCTAACACCATGCATTGTAGACTCTTCTTTCTAATACTCTTGTACCTCTCTCAGATTCATCCTCTCTTAATGAAACCAATTTTGAAATATAATCTTGAACTTCAATTAACGTCTCTTTAATATCATTTCTACTGTTTGAAAAATCTTGTACACTAATTAATGCTACTGTAGCTTCTTCACCATCTTTGTCAGGTTTATAATACTTATGGATCTCAACACAGTTAGAGTACCCAAAAATACCATACTGATAGCAATTTTCTTTTTTCAAATCACTCAAAAATTCATCTCTTAAATTAGTCAACATTGGTTCTCCCTTTATTTTTGTAGTATAACTTAATAAAAACATTTCATCCTGTAGTATATGTTTTGTAATTCCTCGTATATAGTTCTCATAGCATAGTTCATTTCCTATGTATCCATTAAGATTATGAAACCCAGCTACTCTTAAACATTGCATATGATAGCTATGTATGATATATGTCAAGTCTTTAGATTCAAGTCCTGACCTAATTGCCATTGGATGCTTGGCCATATCTTCCCAGTGTGAATCAGTGAAGTATAAGAATGGATCATGTCGTTTAAGTAGTTGATGTATTGGGGGAGTTGGTGGATTAGGATATTGTAACGTTGCTTGAGCTTCAACTTCTAGATAATTTTCTTTATAATTCTGGTTGTACCAGTGAAGAAATTTCAGATAATCATCATGCTTGGCTTGTGTGGTTAGTTTCGTATACTCGGGCTCGTCAATTGTAGTCATTGTATACTTTTTCAAGAATAAATAGTTAAATATCAGTTGATACCTACAAGATAGAACGATTTAAGCAGTAAAAATTTATCGAAAGTGTATTATGCTACTTTTTAACCCTTATTTCAGTTAGAATTCACAAAACAATGAGCTGTTCAACAAGGTAGATCTGTTGAGATCTGCCAATCGTCACGATTATAACACAATTGTTAAGAAAAAAAATCAAACAAAATATACAGCTTCCTTCAATGGGTTTTCATTTTTCCTCATTCTCCTAAAGCTACTATGACTAGCGGAAGGAAAACTAGTTGATTTTGAGCCTATTCATGAAGTATTAATAACTGCGGCTTATTTATTTGAATCAGTAAAATATCATGATGATGCGATCGATACCAAAAGCGCGCACGCGTAAACCCTGGATATTTTTCTTTAGAAAATTCAAGCAGCCCTAATCAGAGAACGTTAAAAAAACTATAGGCTTAAATTCATTTGTCCCAACAACCTTTCAAGTTCGAATCCTACAAACCACATAAACTTTTTGTATTTTTGTATTTTTTTTTTTTTTTTTTTTTTTGATCAATTGAAATTTTCTTTGTAAGGACATAATAAACAAATAATACTTATAATACCAGGAAATAAACCAATACTAAAAATGCCACCCAGAAGGACGCGTAATAAGCCAAAAGTTGATTATGCAAAGTTAGGAGCAATTGATGGGCTTTCAGATGATGATAAAACATTAACAAAAAATACTTTTGATAGTGATAGTGAAGGATATAATGACGAACGTGCGGCTGAGGATGTTAATAACGGTGATGATGATGAAGATGTTGATATGGCAGATTTAGATGATGAGGAAGAAGATGATGAAGATGTTGAAGAACCTGATGGTGAAGAAGTGGTTGATTTTAGTAAGAAAAAAACGGGTGGTGGTTCTAAGTCTAAGACACTTGCAAATGGTAGAAAATCAAGAAGTAAAAAAGGTATACCCTCAACCCCAGTTAGTCTCCCTCCATTAGGTAGTACAAAAAGTGGCACAAAAATATTAACGTTAAGTGCATTAAAGGCAAGAGATAAGTTTGGTACACCATCAGACAATAGAATTAGAAGGAGTGAAAGTGTAAGAGATCGATTTATGACATTTTTTGGATCAAATGAAGATGAAGTATTATATGCAGTATTTGAAAGAGATAAATGGGGAGAAAAACCTTTTGCAGTAGTTACAGATTTATTAACCTCACCAAAAGAATTAATTGAATCAATGCAAAAAGAAATTTTTTTACCAACTGAAGAAACAGAATTCGAAGAAATTGATATTTCACTAACAGCATTACCCAAACAAGATTCAGAAGTTTATGTACAACCCGAAAGGATCTCAGATATTGTAACAATGAAACCATTTCAAATTATAAAGAATAAAGCAAGTCAAAGTGTTTTATTAAATGCTGGATTTCCAGTAAGTGGGGTAGAATGGGCACCAGGTCATGCAAATGTACAATATTTGGCTATATCAACATTAGACAGTTTTAACAGATTAAACAATGAACATAACATGCAAAAAATATCTGCAATGAAACGAGTTAGTTATCTTTCAACAATACAAATATACCAGGTTAATACAGATTTAGAGGCATCATTATATTTAACAATAACACATGAATATGGATCTGCACAGTATATGAAATGGAGACATTTCCATGACACAAACAAAAATATTGGGTTATTAGCTGTTGCATTTCAAGATGGTAATCTAAGGGTTTTTGAAGTACCTTATCAACCACAGAATTCAATACATCTTAAATTAACCAAACCAATTTATGAATATTCATTACCCACAAAGATTACGTCATTGTGTTGGAGAACTAATAATGTTATAACAGTGGGTACAACTGATGGGTTTATATCAGAATTTGATATAAGTGATACCACCGAGTTTCGCCAAATTCCATCTTTCTCATATCCATTATCAGATTCTACTATCACAAGTATGGCATGTGGATTTCCAAATGAACCGAATATGATATTTATATCTGGTGTTGATGGGTATGGTAGGGCCTGTGACACTCGAAATGTTAATATGGGTCATTCAATGTCTACAAGATTAAAAGGTTATTGCACAGCAGCTACATATTCATATCATTTGAGATCATTTGTTGGGTTAGATGATGCAACAACTGCTAAACTGATACCTTTAAGAAAAGTTAATATTGCACAAGGTGGTACAGCTTTAGCACGTCATAAAGGTAATATTCAATCTTTGAGTGCATCATTTTATCATCCATTTGTTATATCAGGTAGTTCAGATGGGACAGTAAATATTGGTAATACTCTAAGAAGAACTTTGGTTCATAAAAGAATTACTAATAGTTTTTATAAGCAGGGACATTTATGGCAATTAGATTTACATGATGTTGAAGGTGGTAGAAAAATATACAGATTTACAGATGTTTACAAAGCTTCTGAAGTTAGCAAAAATAAAGACACAGAACATGTTATTGTTTATCCGAAAGAAATAGCAGTTATGAATTTAGATTGGTGTAAATCTAGAAAATGGGGTGGTGTTTACGCTGCAGGGACTTTAGGAGGATTGGTTCGTATAGAAAATTTATGTATTCAGTAGTTAATATTATACATGAAAAAAAACCTAAGCAGTTAATTCCTTATTTAACATTTCACCAAACAATCTAATAGCTTCAGTCAATTTATCATGAGGAACAGATGCAAAAGTACCTCTGAAGAAAATATCGTGTTCATTTTTAACCAATTCTTTTTGAGGTGGTTCAGAAACATCTTCAGCTGTGAACCATTGACCTGGAGTCATCAAAACACCATTACTTAAACCAGCTTCATATAATGCAAATTCAACACCTTTGGCCTTTAACTCATTGAATTTTGGATGATTTCTTGCATCAGCCTTAACCCAAAAGAACATACCAGCTTCTGGTGCAATAAATTCAACTAAATTTTTTGGTAAATATTTTTCCATAGCATCTAATGCAATATCTCTCTTTTCAGTATATGCTTTTCGAATACCAATTAACCAATCCATATAACCATCTTGACCCCATTTATTTAATAATCCATGAACTAATGATTGAGCAAAACCTGAAGCAACTTGAATAGAAACTTCATGTAATCTTAAATATCGTTCAATGAACCGTTTTTGAGCAACAACCCAACCAATTCGACAACCTGGTGCAATGACTTTAGAAAAAGAATCCAATCTGATAACTCTACCCTCAGTATCAACATCTAAGAATGATGGAACTAAAGATTTCAAAAATTCTTCATGAGTTGGAGTTGAATTTGATCGTTGAGAAGGATCTTTATTATAAGTTGGCATTTGTAAGAAATAATAAGGTTCATCTTCAACAATCAAAATATCATGTTTAGAACAAATTCTATAAACTTCTTTTCTTCGTTCTAATGATAAAGTACTACCAGTTGGATTTTGACCAGTTGGGATAGTATATAATAATTTTGGTTTTTCACCAATCCAACTATCTAATTGCTCTTCTAAAATTTCTGGAACAATACCATTTAAATCAACTTTAACTGGGATAACTTTCAAACCATTACCATGACATGCTTCTAATGATGATGAGAAAGTAAATTCTTCAGCCAAAACACAATCACCTCGATTAGTGAATGTTCTTAAAGTTGCATCAAAACCTTGTGTATTACCAATAGTTAAAATAACATCCCAGTCTTCATAACCAACATCATGAACAATCTTAGTATGTTCAGTAATGAAATCTAATAATTGATCTGGGCCCTGAGTGTTACCATATTGTAATGATGTTGCTAATGGGATTTGATTACCATTAGCTTTATCTTTATGTTTACCAACAGTGATTTCTAAAGTATCTTCTTCAGTTGGTGCTTTATTGATACCATTAGTGAATGGTGGATTAATAGATGTTGCAGATAAAGTTTCGAAAGGGAAAAATTCTGGTAATGGTAATCCACCACCTAATGAGATGATATTTGGATCATGAAAATATTTGAATGCTTGCTTTAATGGGGATGGGTTTCTACCCTTTGATTCTTCAGATAATAAGTGCGATAAATCTTTGGCAGCTGCTTTAGTCATTTTTTTTTTTATATATATTTAGTTGATGGTATAAAAGTAGTAGTTGTGAAAAAAGAGGAGAAATTATAAAAATCGAGGAAATTTTTCAAAAAAAGAATTAGTCAAAAGGTACTTAGTTATGCTTAAGTTGTGAAAATCTGATTTAATCAGGGCGCTAATAATATGACCGACGATATCGGAGGTTTGGAATTTTTCAACGCTTTTTTATTTCAAAATTTTTGATCTATTCGATAAACTTTTGAGTGACTCAAATGTTTTAGGCTGAGGCAGCTCTTGAAATTATTCGATATGGAGTCCTGGAGTATGGAACTTTGGAATTGTAGATATAATGCCTCGATTTTTTCAAAGGAATTGAGCTCTTATTTATAGTTTTTTTATCAAAATAAAATATTAAATTTATGAATCAGTTTATTAGAATAATGGTAGTTTGGTAACTTTGTAGATTATTGGGTTATAATAGTATCGGTTTTTAACGGGCATCGGCATTAGGTAAGGTTTGCGGGATCCAGAAGACCATTAGACTGCTTTAGTGCGCATCAACTAAAATCCTACCGGATATAGCAAATCTGTGTGTGGAGAACTTGCATGGCCGGTACATACTACCAGTAGTAGAAACCGCTGTGAATTGAACTATAGGGTATGAAAATATCAAGGATTTTCATATATAGGTTGGCTGAATCAAGAAACCCTGCCATACACGAGTAATTATGGTATCTATTCAAGCTTTAGTTTAGTTATAGCATATAGAATTAATATTCTAGATATATGTATGACTGATTATGTTTACTGCTTTGAAATTATGGATCGATCTATTTCCATAATTGAATCAGCTCCATAGTTTGTAATAATTGTATATTATGATAGTATGACCATACAGCGATATCGCAAGCTTTTTTGTGCTTGTGCACTATAGATGCTATAATGGTTTGGTATATTCACAAGCTATAGAAATTGATTAAAATTAATGACTTAAGAATTCCATACCCTGAACGACTATAGTTTCTAGAAGCAATGACTAGAATATATGGCTGTATTATTTGCAGGATGTAATATCGATCAAGATGTATATTTGAACATGTATCTTACGCCTAGCTATGATTATAAATGCTCCATCTCTTATAATATAGTTTATAGGTATACTTGGTAGTTTGTATACAATATTAAACAGATTTTATTTTAAAGAGTTATTGCATTTGCATGCGATATCTAGTATACTATAGTCAAGTATAGAATATACAAGCTATTTTAACACTATAACATACAAATATTCTATAATAGATACCGTTTGCTCATTTTATGGCTATTGGGTAACTCCTGTAGACTATAGTTATAGAAAAGTACAAGCTTGTACGTAAGACCACAGATCAATTGAAATACTTTGAAATAATCATTGTCTTGCATAAATATGTAGCTAAGTACAGTCTGTTAAAATAGCGGCCAATTGATAGTTCTAGGCTTCCAAATATATAACTATAGTTTTTACCTTGTGATAATGAACACAGAACTCCCTCGCATTAAGATGGCAACACTTGTAATTTACTTTTGATGTTATTCAGAAACACTGCTGGTGTACTAGGATGGTCCAGTTTTTACCAACTTACTTTAAATACTATAATATCGATCTATACATCAATCAATTGTTGTATGTTATAATGGGTATTGAGCTTCAGTTTTTCAATAAAAATTCAGTAATATATATTTTAATATTGGCTGCCTGTCGAATAGTAAAAATATCTCTGCAGCAAACTATAGCTATTATGTATGATGGCTGATCAATTGATGAACCTCAAATTGTAATCTAGTCTTTTCGTACCTGATTATTTTAAGATTTCAGTAAATTTAAATTTTAGCTTTTAATAATTAATTATACGAGATATTTCTTTAAATTTTGGGATCGGGTCTAACTTAATTAGAAGATGTATGGTCGGTCTATCATTAATTGCAAAATTTTGATCCGTGCAAATTTAAGCGACAAATGCCGGCATAGAAAGCGGGGATGCGAAACATTATAACGGCTACATGACTCAGTAGCTAAATCATAAAACCCTGAGGGTTAAAAAATGAATGGAGAGAAACAAATTTTGAATAGAAGAATTCCGCAGTGCGGAACCATCATATAATAAATACATTGATCATTGCTTTTGTTATGCCAATTCATAAATAGCAAAACCAAAAGACTTATAAATTATAAAGATTAAATAAATAAATAATAATAATAATAATAATAATGATAATAATCAAATTAATCAAATCAAATACGATTGATTTTTATATTAAAATTGATCACCTTAATTGTTGATAAACATCTAATAAAGAAGAATTTAATCGAGTGTTAGTTTTTTGAGCATCAAAAACATTCCAAAATCTTAAAGTTTCATCACCTGCACCAGTTACA
>JAKTSB010000115.1:0-73722 GCA_030579975.1 Blastobotrys buckinghamii (nom. inval.)
TTATATAATATTTTAAAAATAAAAAAAAAAAAAAAAAAAAAAAAAAACATATTACAAATTCTATCACAAATAAATTGAATAAATATATAAAACTAATCTTAAAATCTCTCTTCACCTAAAATATATTTTGCATATGCAATCATTTTCTCCAATTCTTCAGTAATATCAGTAAAAGCTCTTGAAAACGCTGCTTCATGAACCATTTGCCAAATTTTATGTTCATTATTAACTTCATCATTTCTACTATAATGATCTTGAGTACTTTCAACCAATTGACTAACACTTTCAAATAATAATTTTCTACTCATTGCAGCAGATGGTAATAACATTGGTATTTTATGTTTAGCTCTAAAAGCATTAGCTAAAATATAAAATGTAAAAATAACACAAGCAGCTGTATCTCTTCTAAGACTCATTAATTGCCTTGTAATTGTTGGATCTGCATCTGATTCAACTACACTAAAATAGATTGAACTAATTCTTGCATCTGCAATTTTTTGATTGATGTATTGACATGAATGTAACATTGCATAATAAGGACCAGGATCAAAAATATTTCTTAATGATGGTTCATGTTTAGTCATTGCAATTAAATCTTCTAATGCTGACATTGATTGTAACATCCTTGCTTCTCTCATTTCTGCTAATTGTAATGTAAAATTTGTAATTTCATCATCTTGTTTTTTATATAAATATCTATCAATAACAATTTGATAACATTTGGAAATATGTAATAACATTGATGCAGTTGATTTTCGAACCTCATGCCTTGCAACAAACGGCCAAAAAATCCATGATATCAGTACTGCACATGTTAAACCGATTTGAATAGCTAAATAACGAGTCCAAGTTGCCTTTATAATTGATTCATTTGGTTCAAATGATAATGAAATTAATGTAAAAGTTAAACAGCCAATTAATCCAGATCTTGGATGTGTAGTTCTTGTAAAACGATACAAACATGGAATCATCCAAACCATACTTAAAACTGCCATAGCATACGGATTTTGTGTTGCACTTACAATTCCACCCCAAATAGCACCAGTTAAACAAAAGCAGCTTCTTGTAAATAAATCTGATGCATTGCCACCAACTCTTGGATGTAATGCAATACAAGCCATCATTGCAGCAAACCATCCATCATATTTAGAATACCAGCCTCTACTTTCATCAATCCATGCAGGTAATGAAACTAATGTAACAGTAATTGATGCTTTAACTGCAAATCTAGTTTCAAATCCTTGCATTCTATGTAAAACCCACCAACATTTATATCTAAAATTTTTTGGATCTTCAATTTTATGCTGATTCGGTGAAATTTTGTGAATATGACAACTAATTTGTTCAGATTCTTCAAAAGAATTTGCAACATCTCTTTTAGCTTGATAATAATAAGCTGCACTATCACCACCTCTATCATGAGTAATTTGTGCAGTTGATCTATATAATCCTCTTATGAAAGGATAAATAGGTTTTGATAATGACCAACTTCTTTTATGATTTTTAGATAATAGCTGGAATTGTTCAGTTAAATTTCTTGTAGCTCTTGATGATTCATATAAGTAATGAATATATAACATTATATCTAAAATTTCATGATCATTTTGATTTTCAGGTTTACTAAAAATTGATCCATATTTAATAGATTTTTTATATGTTGAGCCTAATTCATCGATACTTTTATCTAATTTTAATAATTGATTATCAATTTTTTTCAAATCATAATCACCACCTAATTTCATATAATTAACATAATTTGCACATTCTTCTAATGCTAATACCATTTGATGAATTAAATTTTTTGCAGGTTGACTGAAATCTTTTCTTAAAATTTCAACTGGAGCATCTGGTTCAATTGCTTCTTTACTAAATAATGTTGAAGGTTTTGGAATTGATCTAAATCTTGTAATTGTTGGTTGTAATACATTTCTTATTTTAAAAACTTGTTTTGTTGTTAATGTACTAATTGTAAATTCATTACTCATTTCTCTAAAAGATCTTGTAAATTCTAAAGATTTTTTAGTTAATTTTCTTCTTGCATTATTTCGTTGTTCTTTATCTCTTGAACCACAAAATTGAACAACTTTTTGACATTCTTTTAAAGTTTCATATAATTGTGTCATAACAGGTATATGACCAGCATCTGGGAATACTAATATACAAATAATTAATGAAACACATAATCCAACTAAAAAAGGAATCCCAAATTCTAAACTTTTCCTCCAATAAACAGTATCACCAATTTTAACAGTTTCCATAAAAATTAATGCTAAAGCAAATGACATTAATCCATGATACATTCTAATAAAATGTCCTCTAACCCATGATGTTATAAATAATGCAACAATTAATGAAGCAGCATGAATCCCTCCATACCCATGAGTTGAAGCATTTGTTGCAGTTGAAATATATAATGCTAATGCAGACCATCCAAATCCAAATGCAGCACCAGCAATAGATTCTAATGTAATTTCTAATTGTGAACCAATAGTTCTACCACTATGATGTAAAATAGCTGCCCAAGGTGCAAAATAACTGAATCTACCAACTTTATCACGAACTGGTCCAATTAAACATAAAACATAACAAATGAAATATGATAAACAAGACCTTAATACTGCTCTACCATTATTAGTTCGAATTATATCTCTAACAATGCACCACATCGCATTTTTAAATCTAACAATTATTCTATCAACATCTTCTGGTTGTTGTTCAGGCAATCTTTTGGCAATAATTGCATTTCTATAATTTTCTTCAATTGAAGTTGGTGGTACAAAAATTGCATCGAAAAATCCATTTCTTAATTCTTCCAAATCATAAGTATCTCTGAACTGAGTATCCTTTGGTAAAATTCTTTCCATTCGAACTTGTGATAATGATGCTCTACTATGACTTCTCATTGATTTTAATGATACTGGTCGACTTGCAATTGAATGAACACTATTAGTTTTTTTATGATTTGATTCATTTTCGTTCTCACTGTTATTATTGTTAGTATTATTATTATTATTATGAAATGGAGTTAATCCATGAACTATTGAACTTAGTGTATGATGATGTGAACTTTTTGAGGTATTGTTAGTATTATTATTATTATTATTATTATTATGAGTATGCAAACTACCCTGATGCGGTTGAGGTGATTGGGTAGGAGTATGTTGAATATGGATATTACTATGCGAATGATGCGGACTTTGATGTGGGCTTAGTGTATTGTTATTGTTAGTAAGATTAGTTTGTTGAGAATCCCATTGACTTTTTAAAGATGTACTACTCTTTATATATGAACCACGATAAATTGGTACAGATACTGAATCACTTAACCTTGATATTAATGGAGGTCTATTAACTGATGTTGAATTATTGTTATTAAAATAATCTTCATCTAAATTCTCTTTTTCTTTATTTGGCGATGTTGGTTGTGATATTGTTACACATTTTTCTTCTTCCTTGTTACTATTCGGTTTTGATTTTGATGATTGTGAATCTTCATCCTCTATTTTCAATATAGGGATCTGGTTGTTATCATCCATTTTTTGTTTATCATACTTTATTTTTTGATTATTTGATTGCTTAATAAATTATATTGAGTTGATAAACAGTAATCAAAAAGTGCATACGTTCAATAAATCTTATAATACTTTAACAATATTTTGTGCTTTTGTTTTTTACTAGTATCAAACACGCTGTGAATTATTTTGGTGCTCTTTGAATGCAATATATCTATAGTTTATCCGAACTTTGAACACCTCGGTTGTTCTTGTAAACTTGATGCTATTCTTTGATGATATTTAGTTATTGTAATACCAACTAGTTGTACTTGCTGATAATCAAAACTTTTATTCAAAAAAACCGTCGATAGGGTATGTAGTGTTGATAAAAAAAAAGAACTAAATAAATTTAATGAAAAATGATTTTACAGTAGATATCATAGATTCATAAATCTCATCCATATAGAAATCCAAACCACCGCGCAATGTAAAATTGTTAAAGCCGTACCCACTGCTTGAACCTTCTTTTAGTATACGGACTCCTCAGCCTAAGCCATTCCATTCGGATCCATTGCCTCTTAGCCACGCTTAAATCCTAGATCGAACGGAATATTCTGCTGCTCAAGCATCAATAAGCCCAAAGAAGAAGTAAACCTGGCCCTTAAGCGCGGGTAAAATATTTTTTTCCTCTTTTTTTTTCAAAACGGCAATTTTTGTTCCACGGAAAGAAATTTCTAATTTTGAACATTTTAAAACTTTAGATAAAGGGCTTTCAAGCGGTGCAAAGTGTTTAATTTTTAATCATTCTGGTACATTAAATGATTCGAAAAACGGATCAAATATAAATCATGAAGCAGAGCAGTGTCAATTAGGTTCTGATATACATATGTATACATATATTTAATAGATCCATGGTGCGTTTTGAGTCATTTGGTAGTCAAGGTTTGGTTGTTTGGTAGTTTGTTGGGGGGTGGGTGGTCTACGTGATATAAGTACTATAATGAACTCAAGCTGTTGGATATCGGAATAAACTCATCATTAAAGTTTATGAAGTAGGGACTATGCGAGTTAAGTAATTGATGTATGGATACTCTGCAGAGATCTATTTAAAAGCCGTTGATTTTAGTATCAAGAACGGTACAACGTTTTACACTAACTGTAACTATAGTTTCTTTAGAGTGATTAATTAATTGGACCCTATATATAGTATACGTTGTATATATATGCTTTTGCTGGGGTCAGCAAGTAGCTCAAATTTGATTAGTTTTTGTGCGCACTCGAGGCAGTAGCTAAGACATTAATGAATTCTTGTTCACAATATTTTTTTTTTTCAAGTTTTCAGCTTCACTGAATAACCGGCCTAGCATCCTATAGAAGTACAGATAATACGATCAACTTAAGTTAAAACTTGATTGAAACATAACTATTCAAAAGCATAATACTACTACTGGTAACTCATGGCAGAAAATCCCCAGCCATCACTACAGAAAGCATTTCAAGATCGACTACATTTCTAGACCATCATCTAGCCAACAGTATTACTGGATCATTTAAAACTGTACCAACCAATCAGCAACGTCGAAATAAATAAGACGACCTACTCCGATCATCACAGTAATCCTGGAAGTACTCAAATTAGATTTTTAGAAGACAAAATAACCCAGCATATTGACAAAAAATGTGGCAACGATCAATTCATGAATATATAGTCAAAAAATTATTAGATTCACAACATTTTCATCGATTTGTTAGAATAACAAATGCAAAGCTAAAAGGTGAACCTATACCAAAAGATCATGATTTCCAACCTTCACCTTTTCTAATTACTAGGAATAAAGTTCGCATTTTTAAAAATTTATTTATTGAAGAATTTAAAAATCAATTCAAAAAATAATCTTTTAGAAGCTTATCTTATTGAACAAAAAAAAAAAAAAAAAATTTTGGTAGAAGTTGGCTTGTCTGAAAATCTAGTGGTATTAGTTTACTGAATTATTAACAAGAAAAGTCTAAATGAATTGTGGGGTTTAGTTAAATCGATCTCAATATCGCTAAGAGGGGGTAGTGCTGGTATATTGTGTACCACGTTTTACCAGGATGACAAACTACCTAGTCTTTAACAATGTACTGGGATTTCCTAGGTATATCTAGGTCAAGCTTTTATACTCTTTTTATCAATTCGGGTTGGATAGTTTGATACGTACTTAATTGAAAGTGCATTGTTCAATCAAATGTTTATAGTTTGCTATGGATTCTTCTGGTACCATTGTAATTCAAAAAGCTGAAATAATTCAAAAACTTTCTAGCTGGTCAACTACTTCAAATCGTAACTACCACATAAGAGAAACAAATCATCAAAGAATTACTCATTATTATAAAAATTAAATATCTACATAATCCCATTACTATACTATGACTATTATATACCCCACGTGAGCTATCTAGAATGGACTATCAACAACAGAATTCCGTGACATTGCTTGGACTCTTCTTGCAGGAGTAGCCAAACTTTCTCTTGTTGGTTTTCTAAAAGAGCTTTTACTAACCATTCCAACATCATCTTCCAAACTAATAATAACTCTTTTATCAGTACCAAATTTAAAATTATCAGCTGTAACATTACCTTCATATCTTTTAATTAAATAAGGTTCTGCATCACCTCTTAATAATTTTTTCATACTCCAACTAATAACATAAGGACCTGAACTTGTAACAATAGTTTGTTCTTTTACACCAACACCAGTATTAAAATGTGCTTCAGTGAATTTTAATGGTGTACCAGTTTCCATTTGCATAAACGCAACATGTTCAGGTTTAATTTGTAATCTTTTTGGTCTTGGTTTTGAATCTTTTGCAAAAGGTTTTTCAAACCCTGTTGAACCCTTATTGTTCCCTTCTTTAATACTTGCATCAATTAATAATAAATATGTTGAGCATGTTGCTAAAACCCATTTCCCATCTGCTGATGTATCTAATCCAACAATTTGATCACCCACTGCTGGTAATGCAGTTATAGCATTGATCCCCAATCGGTCATATAATTTAATTTCACCTTTATTAGTAGCAACTGCAATATTACCAGCTTCATTTGTCGTAATTGCAGTATGTTTCAAACCCTTTGTAAAATATCTTTTACGTTGTGATTTAACAGTTTTTGAACCTGATAATCTTGGATCAACTCTATATAAACTATCTTCACCAATACCAACAAAAGTTTGCTCGCCACTCAATTGACTAAATTTTGATGATGGATTATATGAGACAACATCATCATAGACGTCCCATTCATCAACGATCTTACCATATTCTAAATCCATATTAAATAATTTATTATCAGCATCTGGATTTTGAATAATTAGGTTAGAATCCTGTTGATGTAATAAAACTTTACTGGGATTGAAAATTCTACCATCTTTGTCACTAACTTGATCAATAGTAGTTTGAAATTCTAAATCATCATCCGCAGTTTGTTTAAACACTCCAATTCTATTACCTCTAACAACAAATGATCGATCGTTCTTTGTACCAACAGCTAATTGACTATTTTTACCTTCACCCTCGAATGCTGCTTCTTCATCTTGATCGAAATCTGCTTTATTCTTTTGAAATTTATCTTCATCTTCACTTGCAGTTTCATCATCATCAAACTCTTCTTCTTCAAAAATTTCATCATCATCAATATTCATATTTTCGAATTGATCCATAACATATTCTTGTTCCACTTCTTTCCATTTCCTTTTATTTGTATGTTCCCAGAAAGCTTGTAATGTAGCCTTTTGAAAATCTTCCAAATCTTCAAAAGTTTCAAATTTTAGCAACCATGAAAATGTTTGGGTTTCTGTAAAATAATTAAAAATAAATGATAAATGCTCAAAATCAAAAACGGGATTCATATTGGTTTCAATATCCATTCCCAAAAACTTTTTACCACCCTTTTTAACATCTAACCAATATTCAAATTTACCACAATCTAAAACCCTACATGTAATATCACTTGCTTGATCAACAAATACACCAGTTGGTGCATCAAATAAATGTAATGATGCAGTTTTAGTACACATAGATTGACCTTCAACATCTGGGATTTCATCTTCTTTTGGAATAGTTTTTTCGCTTGGTACTTGTTGTTTTAATGGAGTTGATGGGATAGTTTTCTTTTCAATAGAAGCTTCATTTGATTTTGATGGGGTGCCTGGAGGATCTAAAGCAACTTTTGGTGATGTATTACCAGGAATAGTCTTTCTGACAAATTTTGGTGAGACACTGCCAGGATCAACCTTTCTAACAACCTTCGGAGATCTTACTGGAGATGATAGTGCATCAGCAAAATCATTATCATCATCAGAACTATGCCCATGACGATCTATTTGTACAAAATCGTCAGCTTCAAATTCAAATTCTTCCAAATCTTCACCATCATATTTCTTTTGATATTTTCTTTCAAATTGACACTTTTTAGCAGTAAAATCAAAATCATCAAATTTATTGGCTTCAACACTTGACCCACAGACAAATTCAAAAATATCTCCAAGATCACCAGATGTATCATCCCATGCAATAACGATATTATCACCTTTCGAATAATATCTAATTTTTAATGCTTCATCAATTAGAAAAGTCCATTCATCCTTATTTTCATCTTCCAAATCACTTTCGTCATCTTCATTATCTTCCAAATCTTCTTCACCTTCTTCATAAACTCTTTGAATAACTAATTGATAATGAAAATCAGTTGTAGTTCTTCTAATAATAGCTTGAGCATCTCGAAAAATACATTCTTGAACTCCTTTTGGTGAATTAGGTGATCTAGTTAAAAATAATACACCTGCTGGGATAGTAACCATAACTTCTTTTGGCGAACTCGCCAACATATTTTTTAAAAAGTTCATGTTGATGCTACTGTCGCGCTACCTACTGAAATTATATATGTTCAAAGTTGTGGCAATATCAAATCAAAAGAAAAAAAAAAAAAAAAAGAAAAAACCAATCGATGAGCAGTACAACACTTTATATATTTAGAAGATTGGTTAATCAATCAATTAATCAATAAGAAACGTTAAAATGCAGTGTGTCCTGGTTTTGAACTGTAGTGAAAGATGTTGTGTTGATAAATAGAATGAGAGAAATTTTTTGTTTTTATTTTTTGTTTTTATTTTTTTTATTTTTTTTTATTTTGGGGCTTTAAATTTAACAAATCCAATTTTTTGTTTTGTGCAGCGAACTTTTTATCATATGGATGTTGTAGAGTAGCTAGTGATTCCTAGAACTGTTTAAGGCGTACCAAATCACGAAATTTTCTTTTTCTATTTTACTTTTAAATTGTTTTGTGGCTGTTTTTTTTTAAAAACTCGCCGTTACAGCTTAACATTGTATTGGCCACCCGCCGGTAAGGCCAATCGCAGCATATAATATGGATACACGCGTGGGAGTCCGTTTCTTCCATGTGTATTCCAGCTATGCATGATAAGTTCACAGGAGTAAAAACTGTAGAAAACAGTGATAAATGCCGGTCCTCCGACGACTACCTGGTAATTAACAATGAGTTCATATTTCATGCCAATTTATTTTCTTGAACCCTCACCTGGCAGTTAATAATATACTACATGTATTGTATAGAGTGAAAGCTAATATTCAATTGCTATGTGCAAATGTGCAAGGTAAACTCGTTCAACTACACAACTAAAGTTAAGGTGTACAAGTGCTTAAGGGCATTGAAACATTGCATTTACTAGTTATAATGATAGTAACCTTATTTATAAATCAGCATTCAATTATGGATGATATATATAAGTAATTACAATATTTCCTTTTTTATAGTTAGTTTAACCAACCTGATATACTCTAAATTATAATTTCTTCCAATTAAATTCGAGGGCAGCTTTCACTAATTATTACAGAAATAGCTATTAAATAGCTATTACGGCTGCTTAATCTCAAAACATTAAGTCTGATACTTGAGCTCGTCAGTATTATAAAGAACCATATATATATATATATAGTCATCGCAATCACTCAACTCAATGGCACAGATCTAAAATTTTAAAGTTTTAAATTTAGCGTAAGAATGTACTTGTACGTACAAGTTGTACAACCTCAATTATATATACGGACCAAGTACAATTGATTGGTATAACAAAGACACGTGGTGAAATTATAAGTTTTAAAGCTACTTCATGGAGAAATTAGATATTTCTAGTTATAAGACAGAATATAGAGCTTACTAAAGGTTCTATAAAGCGTTCCAACATTTAAAATATTCTAGCACTAGCTATTCTTAGTGCTCAATTGTGTATAAGAAACCGCCAGCCTGAAACTCAAGTTCGATTATCCAAGCTTAATATGACCGCCTAGTTTGATAATATAATAACTAACGGTATCTCATGATCCATCGAATGAACATATCCACAAACCATCCCAAGTTTACTTACAATATATGCGAATTTTTTTTTTTTTTAATAGCAGAAACTAATACAACCACCAGCTCCTCCAACTGCATTTAACCACCACTAGTTAACATAAAACGTAATAAATTAGAATTAAAATGCGTGCAGAAAAGTTATTCAAATTGTAAAATAGATTAAATAATATTAATAAAAATAATAAAAAATAGTAAAAGTAGTAAAAATAGTAAATAAATAATGATGAAAACGAAATTAATAAAAAACTGACTGGATCTGCTAACAACTTATTAGTATCATTTATTTCCCAAAGTTCTCTTTTCCTAACCTTTATAGTAGGTAAAAATCGTTGTCAATGTTGGTATCAAACGTACATTTACAATTTTTATTGAACCATATCCTTTGGAATAAAGTTCCGATGAATGAAATGGAAAGCTACAATCAACAACATTGCAGTGACCCCGAAGTAGACTGCAATGGAATCCAATTGCCTATCGTTAATCATTCTCTCTTTTTTTTGTATATATCTTGTGGCTTGTGGGTTTTTGAAAAGGTGAAAAATGTCGTGTCCACATGGATGTTGCAAGTTGTTAAAAAATCATGGTTTAAAACGTTGGGAACGAGGGGAATCGCGCGCACGCCGCAGGGAATGTGTGTAGATGAAAACCCCATTTCGATCTTCGTGTTAATAATAATAATGATAATAATAATTAATGTATTAATGCCTTATTCACAAAAACTTTAGAGATTATCAAAGTATAAAAGGGAAACTAATTCCTAGTTAATTTTTCATAAAGAAGTAATCAATATTGCACTCAAATTTCTCAAAGAAAATTTATCCAAACCTAGAAGAATAATCAATAGAACAAGAAATGAGTGATAAACTACAAGATCAAATATATGAAGAGTTTGGTGTATTAGCCAAACTATCAAAAAGAATGTATAAAGAATCAGATTTTAGTGTTGGATTAGCATTAGAAAATCGACCATTAAATCGATATGGAAACATTATAGCTAAAGATTCTTCAAGAGTTATTTTAGATTGTAAAAAACAAGATTATATTAATGCAAATTGGATTGATAATATAAGTGGTACGAGTAAAAAATATATTGCAACTCAAGGTCCAACATCAAAAACTGTTGAATCATTCTGGTTAATGGTATCACAATGTAAAGTTGATACTATTGTAATGCTAACAAATTTAATTGAAAATGGTAGAGAAAAATGTGAAAAATACTGGCCAGAATCAAATCAACAATTTAATATTAAATGTGAATGTGGTAAAAATCGTTTAAATATTCAAGGTGGTAAAATAATTAAAAATGATGATTTTGATTTACATGATATTTTTGTTAATGGGAATCTAGTAAGATTATTTTTCTATAAACAATGGGCAGATTTTGCAGTACCAAATCAACCATTAAATGATTTTTTAAAAATTGTAAAATCTTATGAAAATGAAAATAATGTTACTGTTGTTCATTGCAGTGCAGGAGTTGGTAGAACTGGAACTTATATTGCTGTTGATACTATTTTAAATGGTGAAGATAAAAGTGTACCAGTTTTTGATATTGTTTTAAATATGAGAGAAAAAAGAGTTGGGATGGTACAAAGTATTGAACAATATGTTTATATTCATCAACATGCTGATATGATTGATGAACACGGATTATTGAAGGATGAAACTAGAGATGGTATGAATTCCAGTTATAAGCCGTCCTATTAATCTTTTTAGCTTTAAAAAATGAAGGGTGATGTTAGAATGAGATTATGAATACCCTTTGTTTTTTTTTTTTGTTTTTTTATTTAACTATTTATTTTCAAGTTGTTTTCATTTACTTAATAAATTAATGGACTCTATATATGCTTTCTATTAGGTTGCGATGGCTGGTTAATTATCTGTAGTATTGTCAATTGGCAGTATTGATGTTTACAATTTAAAGTATATATTCAAATTATTCATTCATCATTGCTTCAAACATACCATGGCAATATTATATATATTCTACATCTAGAACACCAACTCTCCCATAGATGTATAACTCGACTTGATCATGCATGGATGCAACGCATAAATATCAGAATTATAAAACTCTGGCTGGAACCTTTAGTGACTACTTTGGAAATACTGACATAACCTAAAACCAATTTTATCAATTGTGAAATATTATTGCTATAATAACTGTACATGTTGCAAGCTTGTACATACAAAACAAGTACCTATAACATCAAGCAGTGTGTAATTAATATCACCATCTACAATATCAAAACCATTTACAATACAAAGAGAACAAAAACTTAACAAAAACAAAGATTAAATAAAGGTATATAAATTACATAAAAGGTATCAAAAATAATAATAATAATAATAAATCTCTCACTTTTAACCAGAGCACATTTCACAGGAACCTGGATTAGCAATTGAACAAGCCAAAACTTTATCATCATAAATATCCATAGCAGTCTTTTCTTCTTCTTCTTTTGCATCACTAACACCTTCATTTTCCTTATTTTCACTTTCAGCTTCTTCTTTTGCAATAATAGGAGCATTTGGTGCAACAGATGGTTTTAATTCTTCATCAGGAACTTCAACAACTTCAGCACTTTCATTATTTGCTTTATTAGCATTAGCATAATTATTAATTTCAGCATGACCCATTTTAGCAGTTAATTCATCAACAGTTGCTTCACCAGTAATACTATCAATAGTTTGACCAAAATTTGATGCATTCTCTAATTTATCGGTTGGGATAGCTAAAGCAGTACCAGATCTTGAAACCATTGCACCAACATATCTTTTTTTCTTTTCATCCAATTTAGCCTTTGTTTCATCTAGTAATTTTAAAGCTTCTTGATCAACTGTAAATTGAATTGGTGCACTAGCAGCTTGAGTTCTTAAATAATACATCCCAGTTTTAATACCTTTTTGCCAACCATAAAAATGCATTGAAGTTAATTTACCCATTGTTGGGTTTTGCAAATGAATATTTAATGATTGTGATTGATCAATAAATGGTGATCTATCAACTGCCATATCAATAATAGCCTTTTGACTAATTTCCCAAACAGTTTTATATAAATCTTTAGTTTCTTGAGGAATATTTTCAATGTTTTGAATACTACCATTACTTGCAATGATTCGATTCTTTAAATTTTCATTCCATAATCCCATATCAACCAAATCTTTTAATAAATATGGATTTACAATTTGGAATTCCCCTGCCAAAACTCTTCTTGAATAAATATTTGATGTATAAGGTTCAAAACATTCATTATTACCCAAAATTTGTGAAGTTGAAGCAGTTGGCATTGGTGCAACTAATAAAGAGTTTCTTAAACCATGCTTTTTCATCTTTAATTTTAATGAATTCCAATCCCATAAATCTGATGGTTCAACATTCCATAAATCATATTGTAATAAACCTTTTGAAGCTGGAGAACCTTCATAAGATTCATAATGGCCAAATTCTGCTGCCAATTCAATAGAAGACTCAACTGCACCATGATAAATAGTTTCAAAAATTTGTTTATTTAATTCTCTTGCTTGAGCACAATCAAATGGTAATCTTAATCTCATAAAAGTATCAGCTAAGCCTTGAACGCCTAACGCGATTGGTCGATGTCTCATATTAGAATTCTTAGCTTCTTTAACAGGGTAATAATTTCTATCAATAATACCATTTAAATTTCTTGTAATAACTTTAGCAATAGCATGCAACTTATTAAAATTATAATACAAACCTTCTGGCTCATCTTCAATAAATGCCGGTAAACTAATTGATGCTAGATTACAGACTGCAACTTCATCTGGTGAACTATATTCAACAATTTCACAACATAAATTAGAACTTTTAATTGTACCCAAATTTTGTTGATTAGATTTTCTATTACAAGAATCTTTATATAACATAAATGGATTCCCAGTTTCAGTTTGAGCTTCCAAAATTGCATACCATAATTTTTGAGCTGGAATAGATTTTCTACCTCTACCTTCTTGTTCATACTTTTCATATAATTGTTTAAATTCTTCACCATAAACTTCATCTAAACCTGGGCATTCATTTGGACACATTAAAGTCCATTGACCATCTTGTTTAACTCTTTCCATAAATAAATCTGGAATCCATAAAGCTAAAAATAAATCTCTTGCACGAACTTCTTCTTTACCATGATTTTTTCTTAAATCTAAAAATTCAAAAACATCGGCATGCCATGGTTCTAAATACATTGCAAATGCACCTGGTCGTTTATTACCACCTTGATCAACATATCTTGCAGTATTATTATAAACCCTTAACATTGGAACAATACCATTTGATGTACCATTAGTACCTGCAATATAACTACCAGTTGCACGAATATTACTAAAACTCATACCAATCCCACCAGCAGATTTTGAAATCAATGCACATGTTTTTAATGTATCATAAATACCTTCAATTGAATCCTCTTTCATATTAATTAAAAAGCATGATGACATTTGTGGTTGTGGAGTACCAGCATTATATAAAGTTGGTGATGCATGAGTGAAAAATTTTTGACTCATTAAATGATAAGTTTCAATGCATTTTTCAATATTATCACCATGAATACCAACAGCAACTCTCATAATCATATGTTGAGGTCTCTCAGCAATTAAACCATTTAATCTTAATAAATAAGATCTTTCCAAAGTTTTGAATCCAAAATAATTATAATTAAAATCTCTTTCATATAAAATACATGCATCTAATTGTGCTGCATTTTTAGTAACAATATCATAAGTGTCTTTTGAAACCATTGGTGAATGTCTTCTATTTCTTGGATTAACATAATCATACAAATCTTTAATAACTTCACTAAATTGTTTTTTAGTTTGTTTATGTAAATTTGATACTGCGATTCTAGCTGCTAAAATGGCATAATCTGGATGCTGAGTTGTCATTGTTGCTGCTGTTTCTGCTGCTAAATTATCCAATTCAATTGTTGTAACACCATCATGAACACCCGCAACAACTGCTTGTGCTACTTTCAAGACTCCTTGTTCTCGAACAATTGGTGAAATATCTCCAAAACATAATCTTTTTAATCTTGAAGTGATTTTATCAAACATAACTGGCTGTCTTTGGCCATCTCTTTTGTAAACAAACATTATTAAATTTTCTTCAGATTAATAGTTAGTTGGTGGTAATAAATAAAATGATGAAGAGAAAAGAGGGAAAGGAAAAAAGTTTTGAAAGAAATTTAAAAAGGGGACGTGTTGAGGTTTTTATAGTTTTTTTTGGATAATTTGTAGCTTTGGTACGCGAAAACGCGAAAATAAAATTTTTTTCCTTCAACTTTTATTAATTGAAATTTGCAAGAAAATGGGAAATAAAAATGACGCGCGCGCTATTAATGCTTAAGGGCGATTTCTAATCAGATTAAAGCTTGATTCATCCTTTTTATTTGGGAAAAGAAAGCCATAAACCGAGCGCGAGGATTTTCTTTTTTTTTTGAGGGTTGTTGCCAGTGCGTATGTGTGTTTTTTTGTTTATTTTGTGCTGTTTTTGGCCATTTACAGCCTACATAAACGTACTTCCAAACGCTACAATGTAATTATTAGATGATGATGCACGGTGCACGGGCATCTTAAAAATCACTAAGAACTGATGATTTGTAAGTTACCAGGTAGTGCTTTAACTCGGTTTCCAAGGGTAACCTTATAATAACAAGTGTTTATAAGATATCGAGGTTATTAAGCGATCGAGTTGGTGTTTGGTTGTTTTGATATTGGATCGGATCCAATGCTCAATTGAAAGAATGCTATATATATATATATGTTTGGGTGAGTGCTCGAGCAGAAATTTTATTAATTGAATTAGTTGATATGCTACAGTCTTCGAAATGATCCAAGGAAATAGCTTGGACACGTAATACGAGATTATTGGACGCGTTTGTCATTCGTAACGTGAACAATGTTGCGCATTTTAAAAAGATATTATAAAACGATCGAGGTATTATCCATCAAGCTGTAGTTATAGATCTACAGCCATTTCATGATATGATTTAGAAGTATAGACAGAACTCTCTAGGGAAATTTAAATGAAATTAAATACATATGTTGAATTGAAAACTATCCTGTTTGTATACCTATATATGGTACTTCACACACAGTAACTGTAAAGTTATTCGATTTGAATTGATTGGAGAAAATTAATTAATGTTAATTAGTGTTAAAGATTGTCCAAAGATTTATGCCTCTATTAGGTTTATGCTGGGTATCTAGCTCATGCATACTAACTATTATTATTGAATTCATCCGGATATATATATCTATAGTATCCGGTTAGATCTACGTGGTGACAATCTATTCTATTGAACTCATGCACTTTGATTATTCAATTAAACCTTCAATCTTTGGAAGGCTTGGAAAGAAATATCAAGCGGTCAAGTTAGGGTGAAAGTGATCTTCTTCTCAAAAAGAATCTAAGCTCTTCCAAATCGAAAAAAAGAAAAATTCGACGCGTTTTTTTCTCTCTCTTCATTTTTAGAATTAAAATCTAGTGCACAAAATTTCTTTTTGAATTATGAGACACGAAAATGATAACAATTTTTATTTTTTGTTTCGACCGTGTTCATTGATTTTTTTTAAACTGATGAAAATCTTTTGTTTTTGAGGATTTTACTAGTGGAATCATTGATAGGATATGAACGGTGCTATCAAAACCAAATACGTTTAAAGTATACATAAAGTATGGAAATTTCTGCTTTAAGTGTATTTGAAATGAGGTGCGGGGTTGAGATCCGATAGGACAAAAGAAAAATTATTAATTAATGTCAAGTTCTAGTAATGATTACAAAGACATCTCTAAAAACTTTAGGCTTTGTAAGATATTATTAGTAATTTGGTGCTGTATGTACCTGGATATATACACTTGCTGAATTGTTAAATGAGAGCTCTAGTTTTTTGTTAGCATTCAAAAAAAACACGAAAAAAAGGGAGATTGTACATAGTTTTTTGGGGACGCGTTCTTTTTTTTTTTTTTTTTCTGAGACTTGAGAATTTTTAGCACTGGCACATCCATTGGATTAGCCTCTGTGTAAAAAGGTTATGGTAATAATAAGAAAGGTTATATTAGTTTTAGTTATAAATTGAGTTAGTTAAGAAGATAAAAATTATCTAGAGGAGAATTTTTATCTTGTATTTAGTAAAAGTGGGTGATCAATAATTACTAAGCCGACAGTAACTATTGCCGCTTAACACTCTATAGCTGATGCTCTAGAAGTTTTTATAAAGAGTTATCATTAGTAGTTTGATGGTTTATTGGTTTATACAGCGAGTAGAGTTCTAAGATAGTTCGAAATATATCAATAGCTATAATTCCAGATTCAAATAAATTTTCCTGTTCGTGAGCAAGCAAATAAAACAAGGCCACCATATAGTAGTATCAATATATATATATTTGGATGTATATACTGCAATATTAAAGCAGGTCCAGTAGAGACGGCCTTGCGACATTTCGAACTACATCTATATTGCTAATAACTAATTATAACGATCTGCTTGAAACATCTTTGATAAGAATTCTTTCACTCTGTATACCTAAACAGCTAACTGCTCGAATGTGGATGGATTACAGTATTGTGTGATTTAATATGTGAACGTTTCAAGTCTTTAGTAATTAAGCTATTGCTGTGTGTATTCTAATATCAAACCGTGTTGTACATCGACTAAAAGGAGTTATTTATTTAAAATTAATTATCATTAAAAATTGATATAAATAAATCATATAAAATTTATATGTGTACCCTAGTACCGCAAATCCTAATTCTAACGTTCTAAATAATGTAAAGACTATCACTATCCCAGAACTCGAGTCAGTCTATGAATCTTCTTAGTAAAGGCTAATTAATACCATATTAGAACCAAGTCTAGGTTACATTTAATGTTGCATCGATCCGAATAACTGAGAGAAATTGATAAACAATTTCTCTAGATGCATTATAGTATGGATTGTGGATCTCTTAATTCTTTAGAGACTCTTAGCAGTACAGAACGTTGTAACTGGAAACCAATTGATTTAAAGCATGCTCACCGCGTAAATTCACCTTTGAGCGCCACTACGACTGGTCGACTAAGTAGTTAACCGTTGGGATATTAAACTCCACTCAATTGAATCTAAAAGTATTTTAATATATAGCCAACTGGTTTGACAAATATTTCCAGTTAGATAATCAATAGATTAATTATTATTATCAGTCACGAAAGTCGTGAAAAATATCCACATAATATATATAAGCTTTTACAAGACCGAACTTTCGCGATCAAAATCTATTAACTATAAGAATATATTTATTGTGGCATCCATATATGTATACATGCCTGGATATTAGTTTCTTTAATAATGGAGAGATCTATATACCAGCTGATATATCACCATGGTTTATATTTCTGGTGGAGCGGGAAATCCAGTAGTTACAATTGAGTAAGCTGTGGATTTATATGCATCTTCAACTTATTCTGATTTTGTTTTATTTATTGCTTCTGACCTAACTAAAAAATGTCTTTAGGAATGTGTTGATAAATACGGCACTCATTAAATTTCGATGCTACTAATTATTTCTTTCAAAAGTTATCGATCGATAATAATAATAAAAAAGTATTGTAATTAAGATACCTAATATATATATAGCCCATACCCAAATATATATACTGGTGATTGTAAAAATGTATTCAACATAGCGAAATGTGGAGATCTCGAGCATATGTAGCCTTTAATATAAAAACTAACCAAAATTAATAAAAAGCATAAACATATATATTTTATGTAAAAGAGTATATATAAATCTAATCTGCATTTATAGATGTATTGAAGCTTCATTGGAAAATACGATGATAAAGGCACATTACGGTGAAGTTAGCCTTACCTATGGTATACTTAATTTTCGAGTGATCAGGCAAGTTAATTCTTTCATAAAAGATGGCTTTTTATTTACATGTGCATCGTCCGGACATTGATACTTTTTTGGTATATCTTAAAAGTATATCAATATGAATATGTATCCTATAATAGTACATACATCCATTATAATTGTTAAAATTGAAGTAATTCTAGATTGATAGTGTGATATCTCCAGCGGTTAGTGTTCTGGATGTCGGAAGTTAGGTCGGAGTTATTATTGGGAAAATAATAACCTAACATGTGTAAACTTTATAGTATTGTTTTATAACATTAAGTTAATAAAGTTAACGAGATAGTAAGGTAAGTAAAAAAAAAAAAAAAACTAACATAATGTACTGTTGTAATATCGATTGCAATATTTACATACTATGTTCTCTGGTGATATTTCACCATCGTTAATAGTTCAATTGAATTAAATTATATGATGTTTGAAATGATTACATACATCGACTGTTCTTAACACACACCAACGATTGATTATTAAATAAATTTGTGACACAAAAAAAACACTAAATTAAAATTTTACATATAAAATTATGCCATTATAATACATACGGTTTCACTATTTATCTGCCTTCATCTTTCCTTAAGGTTTAAATTTTTTTTTAGTAGTACCTACTTTTTCTGAATCTTCTTTCTCGCTTTCGATCTTGAATTCTACTCTTTTCCTTGACTCTAACTTTTATTCAAATCCAGCCTTTTAGACTTTTGATGGTAATTTTTTCCTTTTTTTGATTTCTTTGGCTTATCTTCTAGATTTTCCTCAGTCTGAGTAGGTCTTTTTTTGGCTTCAGATTTATGTTCGTCATGTCTGGATTTATTAGATCTTGTTTACTTTCTGGTTTTCTCAACTTGTTTTTCCTTTTTTTTTTTTTTTTTTTTTTTCTTTCAATTGCTCTTCTAGTTTATCCCATCCTTCAACACATTTTTAAAGAGTTTTTCAAAGACAAAAGCTCGATAAACCCCGCAAACTTCTCTTTCTTCGCCATCAATGCCGAAATCACCATTTTGCTGTAAAATATTATTTTTATAAGCTAAATTTGCCAAAATCTGACAACTGTGAACAGTCTTGTCAAACATGTCTAAAAATGGATAATCATAAATCAATCTTAACCCATATTCTTTTGCCAATCTAACAAAATGATTGAATGGGACAATATATTCTGGAACACCATCAACAGCTTCTTCCAAAAAAAACCTATATTCATTACCATAAACACTATCTTCTTTTGGCCGATTTTCAAATTTAATTTTATAAAGACTATTGCCCCATTCTAAATTTTTATCACTAGCTTTTGACAATCTGTCGAAAATAACATCACTATTTGGAATTGTACCAATAAATCTACCACCATCTCTTACAGCAAAAGATATATTTTCCATTAAAGTTCTAGCTGTGGCTTCTGATTTCCATGCATAATGCAGAGCAAATTGCAAGCTAACAGTATCAACTGGTAATTCACGTGGATTAACAATTTCCGTAATATGTTGTCTGAATGGATCACCAACTACCAATTCAACCATGATTCTTTTAAATTTAAGATTATTAAAACGTTCTTGAGCCTGTTGAATTGAAACCTCTGCAATATCTACACCAATAAACTTTTTAGCAGTATGATTATCCCATTTAAGCAAATCGCCTCCCTTGCCACATCCTAAATCTAATATAGCACCATACATTTGTGTTTTTTCAATCAATGCAGATTTGATGAAGTTGTTAAATTTCCTTAATCTTAAAATTTTCGATTGACTGCGTCGACCATAGCCGCTAAATTGCTGAAGTTGATTATAATGTGAACGAACCGATTCATCATGTTCTCCTTTTTGCCGCTGTTGGTTAGAATAATGTTGTTTCTGGCAGTAGCGATTGTTGGATATTGCCAAGTTTTTTTGGTGGCTATCATAATCTTCAAAAATGCTTCTGTTCCTGTTTTCTTTATTCTCGCTTCTAATTTGCCATTTAAATCCAGCTGAATTATTCATTGTTCATTGTTTTAATGTTGATGGTGATGGTGAAATTCTCACAGAAAAAAAAAAAAAAAAAAGTTTTCTCGGTAAATTTTTTCTTATTACCACTAAAATCCTGCACCAGTATCTATTTTCACGCATCAGCATCGCGTCACGAGAAAGTTTCAATCATCAACATTCATAAGATTTTACAAATTAATTATAACAGCGGTAAATTATGTTTTTGCAGTAAGCTTAAGATCATCGCAATAAGGTTAAAGTTGAGCATTGGTACCAGAGTTTAGGTAATACAACCTTGACAGAAGTCACTACAAAAGGTGGTTCAACACAGATAGCGGACAAAAACTCATCTACAAAGTAAGCACCATGTTTGTTGATGTTGTTCCTTACAAGAGATGGTGAAATTAGAGTTAATAAATTTATAACTTTACTATATATATAGCTGTCTCTTGTTCAATCATTTTTCCACGTGTTGCTATGATATCTGACAGACCAAGAACATCATGCATGCCCTTCATTGGATATTCACCTTGTAAAGATTTATCTTTTTATGTTATTAACTACTCGTACAATTTTTGCTATCAACGGGTCATGTATGCCAATCTTCTTGAATTGGGGATTGATATTTAGGTAAAAATCCGATATAACAGATTTGATATTCTTTCTGGTTTCTTTACTGAAATACTATAAGGTCTTACTTTTAGCTTGTTACAAGGATTCGGACCTTGCTTTTGGTATCAAACTAACTAACTATGCATATCCAATATTCTGTACACGCGTAATATTCATACAAAATAGAGTAATCAATAGTGCACATGTTGATATGGTGAAGCTAGTAAAAGCTGTAGTGATTTAGTAGTAGTTAGTTAAATCTGTATTTATTATTTATTATTACATTTATTAAGGACATTAGAACTATAGGAAGAACATTTGGAAGTCGGTCCCATGGACTGCTCTTCACCCCTACCTGGTGTCCCTGGACCCACCTGTTAACCTGGATTAAACCTCCCCCTTCCCCGCTGTAACCCGTCACCCATTCGATCCACCTTTCCAGTTCCCAGATTAGTTGGTTCGGTCAAGCGCCGGTCGTTTCGTGATGAAGCGCTACTTGGTCACTGGAGGATAGCCATGATTCCCACGTTGTACCTGTAGGGTTTGCTATGAAAATAGTCCCAGGGATGATCCCCAGTAGAGTGTGGATCGTTGAACTTTTGATCGATGTGCCGGGACCAGGCAGAGACACCCTGGTCATGACCCAACGACACCCTCTAGTTAAGTCCACTTTAACCAATACCACTGCTAGGTGTAATGCCAACAACTACCTCAGCAAGCCATTTGCTGTGAATGCTGGAGTAGTTAAAGGTGATCCTTTATCTCCTCTTCTATTTGCTCTAATCCTAGAGCCACTTTTATGTGGTTTCCAGAGACAGCTAAGTGGTATACTCCTCCCAAATACCTACCTCACACAAACTGCTTCGTATCACCGAGCAAGAAAATCATTACTATCACCAAGAACTGATGCACAAATGCAAAAAAGTCATGAGTATTGCTATACCTGTACAGCTTTTGCCGATGATGTACAAGTAGGATGCCGTGATATTAGTGACACTACCAAAGCCTCCAAATTATTTTAGATATTTGAAAATTGTTCTGGATCCAAATTAATTGAATTTATCTAAAACAAAGATCATCTTATTGCAAAATACTCAAACGTGCAATGGATGCAATACAAGGGTCCAAATTCGGAAATGCACCAACAATCGATTCGAAAAAAGAAGCCTTCAAACTCTTAGGAGTTTATATTGGTTATGACTAGGTTTTAAAAAAGATACCATTATGGGCGGATCTAATCCAAAACATCAGAGTTCGATTGAATCGTATATCTGTATATGATTTACCCATGGCAGCTCGATGTTGGGTTGTCAATACTTTTTTACTGTCCAAAAATTATTTTTCACGACCAATTTTATCTAGCGACCGATGAAGAGCTACAGGAACTGGAAAACATAATCATTGAATTCATTAATAGGAAGCCAAGCAACCTCTTCAGCAGGTGTTAAAAGACAATTACTTCTTTATTTTCAACACCAACTGATAAATATCCAGGTGCTATCTACCGAGATCCCAGATGTGCATTATGTCGAACACAAACTGATGGCAAAACGCATCTTTTGGAGTGTACCATTATTAAATCACTTATAGTTACTTCTCAGAGCATTATACCTTTGCAACACTCGTTCTTTACCCTCCAACTAGGCTCTATGAATACCCAATATTTTCCGAAGTGTTGTACATGAGCTACAAAAGGGCTACAGATTTTTCTTTACCACATCATCACCGATTGAAGATATCACCATAATGACTTCATTTCTCCATACCAGACTCGCAAGACATAAACATATGGCTTACCGTCTTTTCTATGAGCGTTATCAAAACGGTCGATTAGCGGGGCTACCAACGCTCGATAATGGATGATTGATAGCCAAGCTTTAGACCCTTAATTAAAGGGGTTTCTTGTGTCTAATTTTCCTCTATTCTTTGCAAATTTATGATTTATTAGTATTTTTTTGTCATTGAATTGTTGAGTATTATTATTTTTTAGTATTAAATGATTTTTTATTATATGTATTTAAGTAAATATTAATAAAGAAGAGATAAAAACAAACTGCTAGGGTGGTGAATCGGGCTCAATTGGTTGGCCTGGTGGATTAGTAATAAAGTATTGTCAAACAAGTGTTGAAGATATCGAGCTGCTGGTTGTCTGGTAGTAGGTATATGTGGTATATGTTCAATGGCAGTATTTAAATTATCAGATCGAGTGTCGTTAGTATTAGGCTTTGACCTCGTAGTACTTTTTTTTGGGTACTGATTGATCTAATAGGGTAAATTTTTTCGTGGGTTACGAACTAGTTCAAGATCATAATTGAACCCAACGGTGGTGTGGGTAAATCAACTAGTGTATTCATACCATCAGGTATATGAAACAATTCTCGTTTAACTTGTGCTAGATTTAATGCTCCGCATTGAGCCCATAATTCTTGGCGGGCTTTGGTAGTTGTCCACAGTCAGTTAAATAATGATCTGGTGATATATCAAGGTCAGTACCATAATGCTTATGACAGCATTTACCAATAGTAGGGAATAAAGTTTATTTACTAAGAGCTGGTCCTAGACGTATGAAAGTACTAAGTGAGTGAGCTAACCATTCTAGGTTGTTGTAATAAAGCGCGATGCTTTAAATAATTGGTTGCTGGTACAAAACTTACTGGTTCATTATTATGAATATATATAGTCATTAACCACAGCCTGATGATGTGGCTGTTGAACCTTGTTATAAAAGCACAGTTCCTTTATATGTTCAATTACAAAGTTAAGGTCATGATGTGCTTAAGGGCTTTGAAATCTGCTTAGTTGAACAAACATATCTTGCATATGACAATTGAATACTTGCTTGACTCGATACAATAGTAAATTATTCACTGTCATAGTGAGTCAAGCTTTTGGTAGAATCCAGCATCGTGCAATTCAGGATATGAGATATTCAGAACACGAAAAACGAAAAAATTGATTTTTGTGGACGCGTTTTTTATTTTATTTTATTTATTTATTTTTTTTTTTGAGACTTGAAGCTTTTTGACACTAATGGTGATTTTTTACAATGGCATTGCTAAGTAATTGATGATTTGTTTGAACCATCCATAAGAGGAATTTTTGGCTCTATCTGAACTGAGCTGATCAGATTTGGATGAATTACATTATATATGATGTCTCTTCATTGTATATACCGTTTTTAGCTACTACACGACCACCATATATAGCACGTTTAATCACATCGTATTCTTCTCTTTCTGGTACGTGTAATTTTACATCAGAAGGTAATTAAATTGAAATCTGATATGTAAAAGTTTGTCAAATATTTATCAGCCAATCATTATTATTAGTAAAATGAGTCACGATGGTTATGAGAAACATCCACATCATATTTATTGAGCCAAACTATAGACTTCACAATGTACTGCTATAATATGATATCTTTTTTCAAACAATCTGTTGATAAGAGCTGACTCCATTCCAAATCTTGAAATTTATAAATTTAAAAAGTGAGTGTATCAGTATACGATCGAGATAGATTTTTAAATATCATACGGAGCGGGAAAATTCGGTTGTTACAACTAACTAATTAAGCTGCATTTATGCATATAAAACGTTGGATCGAGACACTTTCAATTTAAATTTGGTGTACTTGATTTTATTGCCTGATTGATGCAAGTGCTTTTTTTTTTTTTTTTTGCACAGCCTGATTAATCTGATAAGATTAGTTCCAATATTGCGCTAGAGGGTCAATCGAAATACAATAGTTAACGCAAGCTTTATCCACGGATGTGCCAGTAATTGAAACGCGAAAACTCTTGGCGATTTTTAATTATGTCATGATGACCGATCTAATTCGGTATATCTGATCTATTAATTCTACATACAGTTGTACTTGCAACTTGTATAAGTATAACATGGGATATATATATACAAGTCATTTATTTAGGCGTTTGTTTTCAACTGCTTATCTCCGTACAACGTGAAAAACAGTGGGATTTTTAAGGTTAACAGACTTCACAGCTGTGTGCTGATACATTTAAAATTTTCTTTGTTTGAGATCTAACAATACATACAATAATTTTCAATTTGAAAGACTTTAGCTTATAATTTTCAAATAACCTGTTTTATATCTAAAGCTTTTATCACTTTGACAATTAATAACATGCCCTGATAAATAAATCAATTGATAATAATAATATATTAAATCATTGCTCCATCCACAAAGACTTGAACACCTACCGGCCGTATTCAGCTCAAACCTTTTCATCTATATATAGTATACGTACAAATACTCGCGATATTCGAAAGATTTTATCAAGTGTGCATCCTCTAAACATATAATCAAATATATGTCTCTATGAAAAGCTTTGAAGATAGATTGTTCATTGGTTTAATTGAATCTTATATTGATCTATCATGTAAAGAAAAAAAGTTTACAAAATTTGAGGGTCTAAAAGTTTTGATATTTTTAAGGGATAAAAAAGACCTTACAAGCTTTGTACAATAATACGTGGGCTCAAAACACCAGTTTTCTTTTAAGAGAAATACTTTTTCCACATTGTGTGTACTATTACCAGTAGATTGTGCAACCAGTAGCCGCTGGTTTGTTTGTACCAGTATTTGCTAGCTTTTTAGGTTATAGTTTGTACGATATACAACCCAGATCCAAGCCGGGCCCAGGGCTCAACGAGTTCAGCTCAATTCCTCGACAATCAAACATATTTAATTAAACCAATAAGCTGCACCACAGAGAAGTCAGTTTCGTTTTATAAAGAGAATTTTATGAAGATTAGCAACAACTAGAGCAATTGATTTTAATTAAATTCACAGCATATAAGAACACAATGTTTATCAAAAACACTAAAAAATGATGAACCTAGTATAATATTAAAACTAGCTGCACAAACTTCTTAGCTAAAAGTTTTGAAGTTATCAATGGCTTGGAAATTGAACTAGATCAATATACCAGGCATTCGATACTTGCCATGCATATGCTCGAACCACCGATATATTTGACTAGGATACTAATGTCCCAATCCAGTTTCAATGATCATAATCTCGAGCTATAGCTCTTTACACAAAAAATTCATACCATGGGTTACTAGCAGTATAAAACACAGATCTATATATACCACAAATACCATGAATTTTCATTGCAATTACTCTCTAAGAGAAAATCACATCGTTAGTTACATGTTGTACGTAATATACATAGATTACTTCACCTAAAAGTTCACAAAAACCTAAAAACATCAACTTCAAAATATTTGATACCTGCTCTTTAATTATTAATTATCAATTTCAAGTTGATCATCAAGAAATAGATTTCTCCTTCGATCATCAAATACTTTGACATTTAAGTCTATTTTCTTTTCTTTTCATCAAATTGAGTATAATCTTTATCCCTTTTCACATAATATTGTTATGTCACCAACCTAAATAGAAATTTAAATACATTTTCATACAAACTCTTGGTGAAGACCTTATATCATTGGTATATAATTTTAAAAACATTCCGCCTATAAACTTAGCCCATTATAAACAGTTACTTTGTTTCTTTTACCTGGTTTAGAATATTGAAATTTTCAGGGGAATTTCTGTAAATTGATCTCCCCCATTGAGAATTTAAAGCTTTTTTGGTAGTCATAAGCTCGATCGACTTCATTAATATTATTGTTTATTAGATGATTTTATGAGGGGTGAAGACAGAGAGGCATATATTATAAAGGTTCCAAGCTTTGACATGAATCAAATAGCTGGTGCGGCTCAAAAACTCATGCATGTGCACGCACCCGCACACACAAAAATAACAACAACACCAAAAACTAATTACAAGTACACAAAATTGCGGTCGACGCCCCACCCCACCCACCTACCCGACGCGACAAACAAAATTCCATTATTCAAAAACCATCATCTACAACGCACGCAAAATCATAATAATTAAAACAGAAAATGCACCTCAACCGTATATACGTCGATACCGATGCTATCACCCCATCACAACTCAGGTCTATCAATATATGGTTACCTTCAAATCAAAAACTTGAATCCGAACCATCAGAACACACAGCAAACTTTTCATCATTAGAAATTTTTAAAAATTTACAAGAAGATGAACGACCACCTTTTGCATTTTTCTCAATAAATTTGTTATTTGCAATAATGGACGATACTGCTGATGGTGAGGATGAAGATGATATAGATTGGAATGATTATGTTATTAATAATGGGATTTATAATGATAAAGAATATACTCGGCCAGTTAAAAAAATTATACAGAAAAAACGAGATACCACTACTACTAGTAGTAAAACAAACAATCAAGATCCATTACCTCCACCTTCACCTGAAGAGTCGAAAGTAAAAGTATATACAGGTATTCAACCTAATGAATATACAAAATTAGAAGAAGCGTTATTATTTTTTAGTTTTTTCCATCCAAAATCAAAGGGATCAACACGATCAATTATAACAGAATGTGTTACACAAACAATGGCACAATATTTTCAAGTCATTCCAAATATTTATAAAAGAACTACACAATCAGTTCATGAAAAATACAAAACCATTTTTAATAAATGTCAAAGACTTCAACCAAGTACATTATTTGCATTACAACGTCCATTATATGAGTATCCAAGATTATCAAAAGATTTTTTAGAAAGAATGGAATTATTTGAAAAGGGAGAATTAACAATCTCAAAAGAAAAAAAATTCCAATGTGGAATGAATCAACAAGATTTATTGTTTATGAAAACTACTGCTGAATGGGAGTATCCTCCTAATACTGAATTGAAAACTATTGCTAATGATTTTTATGATTTTTTTGGACCTGTGGTACATGGTAGGAAAGTTAATCCTGAAAGTTGGTTGGAATTGTTAAGGAAAAGAGTGATACCAAAGGGGTATAAAAAAGATCAAATCATTGGAAGATATTATGATGAATTAATTTCTGCAAATTTAGCTCCAAGTGTAGTTCGAACTGGTAAAAAACGACCAAACAATACACGTATTAATGATAATGATGAAGAAGGAGAAGAAGAAGAAAGTGAAGCTTATGATTCATTTGATGAAATGTTTAAAGATACACTAACAAAAAAGAAAAAACAGAAAAAAATAAATTAAAAATAAATAGTAAATAAAAAAAGATGCAAACAAATAACTAATACTATTAACCACCACCAACATTTGGAGGTCTCTCTTCTTCATGAACTTCAATAATTTCTGTTGATAACAAAGATCTTAATAAAGGAGTGATTTCGGGTAAATTTTCTTCCTTATTTTCTTCATTTTTATTTTCTTTGTTTTTTCGATCAATCATATCAACTGATTTTTTAAATCTATTAAATAACAATTCAGCACGTGTTAAAATAGCTTCCAAATCAAGAGTCATTGATAATTCATTCATATACTTTAATACTTCATCAAATTGTGATAAATGATCCATAATTGGTTGTTTATGTTTATCCAAAATAGCTAATGCAACAAATAAATGAAATTGTGATGTATGATAATCTGTCCATAAAACTTCCCATAATCTCAAAACATCATTCCAAATAAATTCTCTCTTATACCAAACTAATAACATTCTAAAAAAGAAGAAAAAATTCGTTGAATCTGCTTTTTCCAAATGATCATATAATTTTGGTAACATAAATTGAACTAATTGATCCAAAGTTAATAATTGTTCTCTCATACCAGATTGATCTCTTAAAAAATTTCTTTCCATTCTTTTCATAAATTCACAAAATGCCCAAAATGCTACTGAATCATCTTGAAATACAACATATAATGGTGATAACAAATCACTCATACCTTGAACATAACCCAAATTTTTGTTGTATTCATTATAAGTAATTAACATATCTTTTAATTGTTCCAAATGAGGATTAGTAGTTTCAAATCTAGAATCTGGATCTGGATGTGGTGTATCACTATCAGCAAAAAATGAAATATTTCTATCAGTTCGATGAACATCTTTTTCAATTCTACATTTTTGATCTTTCCAAAAATCATCATTTTTTTGTTTATCTTCATCATCCCACCATTGTCTTTTCAATCTTAAATATTCATTTCTTCTAATATTCATAATATCTTTTCTTTCATCAAAATCACTTTCCCATCTATAAACACCTGTCAAAAATAACCATGCTTCTTGTCGAATTTCTGGTGCTAAACCACCATGAAAAATTCTTTCTTTAACTTCACCAACTGTAATACATAATCTACCAGAATGATCAAAAAATGCATTCCATTCCGCTTTACCAACTTCATTTCTTCTTTCAATACTTATATCTACATTTAATAATTCAAAATCATCTGCCAATTCTTGAAAACTATCATTCCAAACAATTCGATTTTTTTTATTAGCTCTTTCAGCTTCTTCTGCAATCCCCATTGCCCATTTAGCCAAGTAAACTCTTGCAACATCAAAATCATCACCAATTTTTTTAACTTCTGGTTTATCTAATAATTTTTTAACTTGTGGCGGACTTTTATCCAAAACATTTTGTGCTGCTTTTCTACTAAATTGAGTAACTCTAGCCAATTTTTGTAAAATATTCCATCTTGCATCTCTAAAAGCTTTACCAAAAATATCTTCATTATCTTCAATTTTTGCATTTCTTGGTGAAAAATTGGCTCGATCTTCTGGTTCTGGATTAATTAAAATAATTGAAGGTTCTAAAGTTGATCTTTCCATTGTAGCAAAATTTTTTAAACAACTCATAAATTGTTCACCACCCCAAAATAATTCATCACCATTACCAAATGGGTTAAAATCTTTAACTCGTTGTTCTCGTTGTTTAATAAAACTTTGTGATTCAGAATCATGGAAAAATAATGCAGGTTGGGTTTCTTCTGTTCTTGTATGAATAACTATTGAACCATCCCACCATCCTAAACTTGGTGGTCTAACTTGAATTGAATAAATATTAAATAATGGAATACTAAATGCATATGAAGTTAATGAGCCACTTGGTGGTTTAGAAACTAAGATTTGATTACCAACTGGTTCTTTAGTTGCTGGATCCATATCTACTTTAACATATGATTCAAATTCATTATTTGATTGTAAAATACTTTCAGGTATCCATGATAATAAAATCTCTTTATCTGATGCGTTTCTTGGTCTCACAAGCGCTAAAAATCCGGGAATATTATCTTTTGATGACTTTGTTGGATGGACATATACTTTCGATTTACTGAAAAGTAGTTGAACTTTACTATAACTATTTGACATTATAACCACTGCGTCTTCACTTTCGTCCTCTACAAAATCGAATAATGAATTGTTGTGAATGAAGGAGGTGGCAAGTGTTGTCATTACAATAAATAAAAAAAAAAAAAAAAAAGTGAATGTTATGCTGCAAACAATAATATTATTTTTTGGTCCTCTGTCCCACTCTCCACTTGTTTTTGCTTTGTACGGTACCGATTATAAAGTGGCAACGGCTTTGAGTGGCGCAAAAAAAAATGGTATCAGCGTGTAATTTGTCTCATTTGTTGTATTTGGGAGTAACCATTTATTTTTTTATTGCAGAAAAAATGTGATGAAATAAAATGAGTTCAAGCTGCTAGCGAACTCATACCTCATGCTTTTTGCTGCACTTAGTTTAAAGCGATGGTTGCTGTAGTATCCATAAATTTATAGTGTAGTGGTTTAAAAATAGTAGCCTTTGCTGCCGATCGGGTCGACCTTCATGAATCCTATAGGCCCTTAAAATCCAGATGGAAAAAAACTATGAGCCGCAAGAATCCATCACACCTTGCAGCAAACACAAAGAGATCTGCAATTTTTATACCAAATGTTGTGAATTTTTCACCTTTAAATTAATCCGAATATTATTAGAATTGTCAATATCCATAATACCATCATTAATTAGATAATATTGGAGAAAAAACATGAGTATCACAATTAAGAGGATTTTCCCACGGGAAATGAGACCATCTCAATGGCTTCAATTAGGTAAAGTTGGAGCTCATGGGTTCGAACAAGATGTATTAATGAGATGGTCAGCATATCCTCATTATGATTTTTTTAAAGATGACAAAAATCAATGGGTTGAAACAGATAAATATAAATTATGGACTAAAGAATGGACTAGATTTATTGCTGATAAAACATGGTCGAAAGGATTTGATACTTATGGTGCTTATATTGATGGTAAAGCCGTTGGGTTAGCATTATTTCAATATCCAGAATTTATGCATTCTCAATTAGAAAAAGATTTACACAGAGAAGGGGTTTCCTTCAAATTGCAACAAATGATTGAAAAAGCTAAATTAAAAGTTGGTGATTTTAAAGACTATACATTATTTGGTAATAAACGAGCAGTTTTCAATGATAATTTTAATAGTTATCAGGATCGAATGAATGCGCATTATGATAAATCAAGAATTGAAAACCAAAAGTTGGCACACATGACTAGAGAACAGTTAAAAGATGCAGTTTATCCAAAAGATGCAATGATTAACTTGAAATTTTTTGTTATTGATCAAGATTTCCAAGGTATGGGTATTGGTAAAAAATTAATGAAAGGTGCATTAGATACAATTCCTTATGCAGAACCAAAATTTGTTGATCAAGCTACAAATACCGAAACTTCTGGTCCTCAAAAAATTCATTTAGAAGCTACAATGGCTGGTACCTTTTTATATGAAAAAATGGGTTATAAAGAAATTGTTAAATATGAAGAAACCCATGGAGAATTCCAAATCCCATCTATTTATATGATTCTAACTAGAGATCATAAATAATTCATTTAATTATAAAATTACAATTGTATATATAAAGATATCATGATACATTTATGGGTTTAATAAAAACAAAAAAAGAAAGAAAAGATAATAAAAAAAAACGAGTCGCATAAATATTCTCCGAATCATTTCATATAAATACATGCTCTCTTAATAGATTTCTTTAGTGTTTACCCGGACCCCTTTAAAACTTTTTCCGACAAAATTTCATAACTAACATCATCGGAATCAGTACATGAAATTGTAGTTGAAATACCAACTAATGATCGTCGTAAAACTTCTCTAGATGTAGAGTAAATCATTTTAGTTTTAACTCGAGCACTATCAGGACTCCAATGGATGAAAACTAATTTGCTTTCTTTACCTTCACCGTTACCTGATTCATATTCAAAATTATAAACTGCATATCGACAATCAGTTTCTGGTAAATCTTCAACAAATGAATCGTAATCTTGTTCATTTGAAGCTTTTTCAACAACAATTTCACTCTTATCTATATCTAATTTGAAAATAATATATTTGATGGATTTATCCAACTTTAATTCGTTGTATGATTTAATGCATTCATCTGCAACGGTGAGTCTATAAACGTTAGTAATTTTTAAATTTTCTAAATGGGTTGATATAATATAGTTTGACATAATAACGGTCTTCTAAGATATGATTGACGCGTTACTTAATTTTCATATCAACATCGACGTTGATAAAGTGAATTGCATACCCTGACTATCAAAATTATTAGCATTGATTCTTTATTTTTAAATATAGTTTTTGACTTATTCTAACCTTCTTGGAAATGTTGGTTATTCTCCATTACCATCAACTTGTGCAGTTAGATTATAGATGGACTACCACCATACTTGATAATAAGAAACAATTTGCACAGGTCTTCGAGGATGTTAAATTAATTCTATCCCGTCATTTTTCATCAGTCTAAAGTTGACCGAGATACCACAGTAATTATCAGGTTATCGTGAAACATACCATTTTTGATTGATTGTGATATATATAAAATTTAGTGATGTTAAGTGGGTAAGGAAAAAAGAGAAAAAGGTGGGAATAAAAGTGTGGATGTGCTAGCGCTGTTGTACAACTAGTAATGTTTGTTGATTGTATACGTGGCCGGCTATAGGAGCGCAATCCTATATATAGTGAAATTATTCCGCGCGAGAGCCACCATGGCAGCCAACGTTCACGCTTGAAAAATAAACAAGATTTGAAGCCGATGAACACCCGAAAAAACGCGGAACAAAAATGCCCCACACTTTAAACAGTATTGGAAATTTTGGATAAAAACATTGATTTTTCTTCCCCCCGAGGTACCTGACTTTATAAGCCCTATAATCCCCACCAATTTATCCTTTTTCTGGTTTCATTAATACATCAACATATATAAAAGTTTAATAATACCAAGAAGAAAATGTTTGCATTACGACGACAAGCACAAGCATCATTAAAAATGGCAAGAACCATGAGTACACAAATTACCAACCCAGTCCAATCACTAGCAGTTATTGGATCAGGTCAAATGGGGGTTGGGATCGCATATGTTGCAGCAGCGAATTCAAAAGTTCCAGTTAATTTGGTGGATAATAGCCAACAATCGTTAGATAAAGGTTCATCATTTGTTGATAAATTATTAAATAAAAACGTTAGTAAAGGTAAAATCACTGAACAAGATGCTAAAGATATCAAAAGTCGAATTACTTATACAACTGAATTAAGTCAAGGTGTTTCAAACGTTGATATGGTTATTGAAGCAGTACCAGAAATTCCAGATTTGAAAACTAAAATTTTTAGCGAATTAGCAACTTTAACAAAAAAAGATGCTATTTTAGGTACTAATACTTCAAGTATTGGTATTACTAAAATTGCAGCTGCTTGTAAAGGTGCTGAAAATCGTGTAATTGGTGTTCATTTTATGAATCCAGTTCCTGTACAACCTGGTGTTGAAATTATTAATGGTTTACAAACTTCTCCAGATACTTTAGCAAGATCATTAGAATTTATTCAAAGAATGGGTAAGAAAACTTCAACTTCACAAGATTCACCGGGATTTTTAGCAAATAGAGTTTTAATGCCTTATATCAATGAAGCTATTATTTGTGTTGAAACTGGTGTTGGTAAAAAAGAAGATGTTGATAGTATTATGAAAAATGGTTGTGCAATGCCAATGGGTCCTTTACAATTAGCTGATTTTATTGGTTTAGATACTTGTTTGGCTATTATGAATGTTTTATATAAGGATACTGCTGATTCTAAATATAGACCATCTGTTTTATTGAATAAAATGGTTGATGCAGGTTGGTTAGGTGTTAAATCTGGTAAAGGTTTCTATGATTATGAACAAAAAGGTTCTAAATTGTAAAATTTCTTTTCACAAGATTGTAAATATTATAATGAATAAAATTTCTTTGAAATGTGATCTCTATGAAAGAGAAAAAAAGTATTTGTAGGCCTTACTGTAGTTATATAATATTTTGATTGTTACAAACTTGATCTTGAAACATTACGAAGTATATATTATAATGCATATGTGCAATTGTTCCATTAAAAGCGGGACAGCTTGTGCAAATTATACAACGTGGTTTTAGATTATAGAATTGAATTAACCAGAAACATGCATCGATCATAATTGCTTAATTCAACCTCTGTTGATAAGCTATTGTGAAGGGTTTGTGAAGATTAAAGCTCATTAATTTATAATTGATGGCACTAGTAGCGGCGGCCAAAGTATATATTATTAATAGATAGCCTATTATCGATATTATAATTATACTTATAGTACAATTAATTAATCGCATAAATTATAATTGATCTTTAATTATATTGCAAGGGAGTTTAATTGCCAGGTTATATGTATACCCATATTTGTAATAATTTAGAATAGTATATATATACTGATGCATGTAGAATATACATATACACTTGTTCAGCCATACAGTTAATTATGGCTAGGATGTAATTTAAATGAATTTATTGTAATAAAATATGTATGACTTGCTCTAATCCGCATAGCAATATACAGTTTGTTAAATCAATTGATGTTGAATTGTAATCAGTCTATAGATAGCAGGTATGTTTGTGGTCAACGATCTGGGCATTGTGATTATAGCTAGTATTACATAGTAGTTATTTTATAAACTTTGAATTATAATCAGAAAGGTAATACAAAGCTTCAACTTTTTTTCTGATGAATCAAGTTACTGCGGTTCCTGTAGTTTATTGAATTGCACCTTTTTGAAAAGTTTATTCATATATATTTGATTCCATTAAATCCATGAAAGCTGCTACCTCCTCTTGACGTATTTTTTTACTATTGGTTTAAATATTATTTATACCGATAAAATCTGGTAGTCTTGAAATATATAAGTTCAATTGTTAACTCAAAAGGATTCAAGCTCCTCATTGCGCATCATGCGATATTCATTGATCCCTGTAAAACTTTCCATATATCCTATGGATCCATTTGAATCCATGCAGAGGCAAAACCCAGCCACAAACTTGCATAATTTTCCCCATGCACATCCCATGTATAGTATTTGTAATAATCAAATTACAGTATACAGTATACTATAGTGAATTCGATAATTTGTCTATTTTTACCACTGCAGCAGCCATGGTGCTTTAAATTCAACATTGCAAAAATCATTGAAACCGATTCGTATCTATAATTTTAACAATTGATCAATTAATGCAATATATATTAATTAAACTAAATTGAGAGACCTTGGTAAAATTGTAGCAAGCTATGTTGATTAATTACCATTAACAATTTATAAACAAGCCAGTATTTTCAATGCAAGCTTTTGTGATTCAGCTGTGCTCTTTTAGAAATCTGCACTACCCATACATATCGCAATACACGATTTGCTGAAGCTTATTAGTATTAAAGTGTATTTGGACTGACTAACAGATATTGAACCTTGTTCAGCTGGCTAAGACTATTTATTTTTAGTACCAAAGCTTAGCTATTAAACTTCAAATTAGTCTAGTATTTTAACTGCTTCATGAAGCTAATGATGATGCTCAATAATTTATCTATTCCAGAACTCGAGCTCTTTCTCCCCAGTGGCAATGCAATGTTACTATTGATTATATAAAGATATATCACAAGTACAAGTTCAAAGTTAATGAACAGTTGTCATAGTAAGATTAGTCTAATAAAGCCGGTCATAAAATTATTATGTATATATTTTGAGCTACAAGTGTATAGGTTCAATCCCGGTCGCTATAGAGTCTAAGGTTAATTGTTGTAGGGTTTAACATTAGGGTTATTTTTAACAACATGTAGGGGTAAGTACAAGTTTTACATGTGCACTCATCAATTGCAAGTTTTTGCCGATCGGCGTCAGAGATCTGCTTCTTATTTCTTACCCTCATCCTTGCATACCTGACTCATGATGAACTTTACGGAGGATAAACTCGATCGAGTTAAAATGGTTTAGAGTATACAATAGTGTATCAATGCAATCTAGTTGATGTTTTGTAGGATATTAAACCTTTTATAGGACAATCCCATATATTTTGAGCTTCCAAACATAATATTATAACAATTAATTGATGAGCTGCTTACGAACAGCCTCATTGTATAAACTTCCGATCATTATTATAATATTTATATACTCCAACTGTACTAAGATGATAAACTCACTCATAGGATGTCTGCTTTGAATCCTAGCTTGAGCTGCATAGACATATTTCACGTGCAATAACACTTATCAACTTTAGAATTGGTTTCTAGGTATATGAAGCAAAGGGGTTAAATCAGCCTATGTACTAACTGCTATCCTGTTATTAGCAGAAAAAGTCAATACTTAAGATTGCAATGGGTAGTGGAGCTTTGAAACTCATTTAAAAAGTCATTTTATAACTCAATTGTTACTTGAAAGAACATGGTGTTTGAACAATTGTAGTCTAATATATACCCTGACCAGGATTTTGTACCTGGAATTTCAGGCACATGCAATTTTAAAAAAGTTGCGACTCAAACATATTTTTGACTATATATACTCAGGATGTTGAATTTCATTTTTATTTAAATGCCATATGTATAGGGCAATGTTTTATACTTTTGGTATCCAAATTCACTACACGAGTATTTTTTTTTCAGATAGATCTATTGTGGTATACAGCTTATCCTTTCCAATTCGCAGAATCTTGACTACTATATATATATATGTCGACGGTACCTCAAGTTAAAAATATCTGCTACATATTTACCATAGTGCCACCGACTGAAAGTAAAGAAACAATAATCAGAATGAAATAAAATATTGATACGCTATGAAATTAAGTATGAATATATATAAATCTTACAGATAGTATATCGGGTAGTCATTAATATAAATCAGGAACAAGCTTAAACTTGAAGCGACCTAGAAGGTAACAAATAAGTTTTTTCAAATAACATTATTACATCTTTAGGATCTGAAATTGCTATATATATACTCTGGAATGCATGTACAACCTCCCCCTTGATGATGCTTGGAAGATTTATCTCATCTCAAATACATCATCCCAGCTATTTTCTATCTACACGCTTTTGTACGTACAGTTGTACATGTATAAACGACGCTTCTCCGCCCCGGTATGAAAAGTATTTGCTAATATGTAATGATCATCTCAAATTATATCGTATTTTTTTATCAATATTTGAGTTTCTATTCGTTTGATGTTTTACCTTTTCTATAAAAAAAACTCCCTATGTAATAGGTAACTCTTTTAGTAATGAGTTTTTTAAAAAAAACTTATTTTACATTTCTCATGCATTTTCAATTGTTAGCTTGATTTCTAAAAATTTTCAAGCCAGGTAAAAAAACCAATTCCAGATGTATCTTACTATTGTACCCATATGCACTGGATATGACTCTTTTTTGTTCCTTTTTGTTGTTGTGTATGATCTAAGTTGAGGTCCTACTTTTTTAATTATATGGGCACTTGAGGGATTTCCTTTCTTAAATTTAGATATATTGTTATGTTCCAATAAATCTAACTCATCAATTTTAAATTGATTAAACCAAGTCTCTTCAATCGTTCTATAGTTGTTTAAATTAGTACTTTGAATCTTTGGTTCTATTGAACCTTTTTTACTTATACTTTGATTATTAAAACCTGGTTATAATATATATACTTAAGAATTCACTGAGCTCAGTGGCTGTTAATTACTTTTTCATAATCTATATATAACAGCTTTAGTTCTCGATTGCCATGACAAAAATATTAATTATTAATAAAGAACTCATAGATTTAACAAACCTTCAAAAAAAAAAAATTAATATTGTTGAGCTACCTTGAATAAGACATTTTGATCTGATAAGAAAAAACTGTATCTATAACTTGGATCCATCCTCAGGATATAACTACAGGTATACATGCATAGGCCATGAGCAGATTGGTCAACTGCAGGTTGTTCGAAATTGTTGGTAATACTATATATATATGGATCGTCGTATAATTAGGAGAAGAAAAAAGAACTTACATATATGCATGGGAAGAGTAACAAAAAATATTTATAATTGCAATGCACGGTGATGATAGGATTGTTCTACGTTCCAAGTTTTACCGATTTGGAACATTATCCTCATCGCAAAAATTCATCCTATTAATCCGGGTTTGATGCGTATTATGGCTCTATAGATACGAGTATTCTATAGATATAGTGAGATAGGACAAGTTTGTTTTATAAAGAGGGATGCTCGAGATGGTTGATACATCTTCTTATAATCATACTGCCTGCAGTGTACAATCCAATTACTTATCTCTACAATTGGTGGGTAATGTATACAATGTCATTAAAGTAATATTAAAATTCAATTATGAATTTATTCCAGGCAATTTATACAATATTTAAGAATTTTCACAATTCAAACCAGAAATATCAAGAAGCTTGATATTTCAATTGATGAAATAACCTTGGATATAATAATCCTATAACTTGCGCTTACCTTGCAGTAGTAGTAACCTTGATGGTCTGTTCTAAAAATTTTCCTGAGAGTAGATTTTATAACTTTTGACATAATAATCGTATTTTATTGAGTTTAAAGAGTCATGACAGATAATCCGGTAACATTATTAAATAACCAAATGATCTCAGTTTAATTTACCAGAGGATTTTTGAAAAAAAAAAATTTTTTTTTTTTTTTTCACGCAAAAAACCACGCATTTATGGGCTAATTATAGCTCTTAACTGCTTATAAGCTTTATTATATGACAATTGCAATCTATGGTGAAGCTGCTCAAAACTGATTGATCGTTTTCAGATCCTCATCTTAAAGGATCTTACCAAATAATCCAATAGATCTACAATCGTAAGATCCATTATATATATTAATTATAGATCCCCATCTTTCAAATCTTGCATGAAGATCTTCAAGATTCTTCAGATTTATCAGATCCCCCTATTAGACCCAATTAATTAGGACCTGTTCTATATATGAACTCACTTAGATTTAAATAAAAGACTCAAAAATGACTTAAAAACCATATATAGTTTTACTCGAGATCTCTATAGGTGAGCTGGATCATTTAGCTTACATATGTAATCAAAATCGCAAGAAAAAGGTTTTACAATTCTTTTAGTACTCGTTAGATACATATTGAACCAAAAATAGTAGTTGCAAAAATAATGGTAATAATTTATCACCCAATTTCTTCGGATCATTATGGAATAAACATTCACAACACAACCCAAGAAACAGGGACTACACTATTATATTATTATTAGAAGCTGCCCCGGGCCCCTACTCCATGCATATATTAATTATAATTAACATTATATGCCAACAAAAAATGGGTACTTTTCTCTGTTAGGTATTCGCAAGTAGTTCTTATTAGTATTTTTTCTCCATCAAATTGTTTATTTATCATTAATGAAAAAAGAATTAGCAAATAATTTGTTTAATTACGCTTGTAAACTGGCTTCCTTCTATAAAAAAATTCTGTCAAGCCTCTGCTTTTTTACCTTGCACGGTTACACTGTCCCTCACCGAGCTATATATATATGGTGTACTACATGTACAAATTTTCACTGCAGTACGTATTACCTGGTAGCTTTAAAATGAAACAAGAAATTTTCTTTTGGTTCCTCGGAGCATGTCTCAGACAATTCAGCTATCAATGTGAATAATAAACAAAAAGCAATCACAGCACTTAAACTTGTTTTTTCAAGCATGGATAAAGAGCTTGGACCCCATCGATTTGACACAGCGATAAAGAATTCAAACAATCGACTGCAGGCATGCAAAGTAAGGCTTAAAATAAAGAAACAATCGAGCCTTTGCATTCTTCAGAAACTTTTGTATTTTGTTGCTCAAGCCCTTTCAAAAGAAGGTTGGTGAAATTAATGTGATAAAATTTACAGCACTGTGCGCGAAATTGGATTCATTAATTTTTTTTCTCAAACAATGCACGAAATTTGACAGGATATTATTGTCACTGATCCTTGAACAATTGACCTGAGACCCACGCTGTTAAGCAAAGCTTGAACAGGTTTTTAACAAATTGTATGGATTGATGATTAAAACACGTCGATATGTTTTACTGCATTATTTTTGATCTCTTATAAAAAAAAAAAAATGTACCAGGTATTTTTCCTGGTATAAATAAAGGTTTCGATTAATCGGGAAGAACAGCCCCATCCATTTTATTTTTAGAGAAAGGGAGGGTTAATGATCCTTTGGAATTATTCAAGTATTGCATGCGTGGGAAAAAAATTTGTTTGAGATAATCAATTAAGATCTAAAATCTTGAGTTAACTTAATTACTGCAGGTATAAGTTAACTTAAGAATTCTATAGCTTTAAAAAACTAAGGTACGTTAAGTCTATCAGGTTCCTTGCATTCTTCAAATTCGATTGTTGATGAGCTTCAAAAACTCGGCTGTTTTTCAAGTGAGATTAAGTTTCTTTTACCCCTACCGTATATAATATTTAAAATTTTTGACCATTATTCTTTGCAATATTGTTTATAAGTTAGAACTAAGTTAAGGGCTTTGCGTGAAAATTTACTCCAAGGTGAGTGAACACGATCTTCCGGGTCAATTTGATCATATTGAATAATTTTTTTTTTTTTTTTTTTTTTTTGTTGGATTTTTTTTCTCTCTCAGTAATATCCCAGTACACAGGGTCTATTGTATTCCATCCCTAACTTTGTTACTTTTTCATTACTACTGCATTAAATTCCAAAATTGCTCACCCTACATAGTTATAATGAGTATTCCACCATAAATAAATAAATAAACACAAATGAAACAAAAAAAAGCAAAGATGACAGATTTTTGAAATATATATATCACCATCTCTTTCCCCCTCATATTCAATCTTTTTTTTCATCATCAATTCAATCAAAACAATTCTATCACTTAAAACAAGTTTAATTTAATTAACATAACTATCACAATGAGAATCAACTTGGGACGGTACTTATTACGATTTTATGACGATGCTTCAGAAAACGACCGTCAGAGAGCTTATTATATTTTAAAATCTCGAGGTGGGTTCTTTGAATCTAAAATCACTCCAAATGATTTGCAAGTCGTTGCAAATAGAGATATTGCAGCAGTATTGAACTCATTATCTTATGTCAAATCAATGGCTCCATGCTAAGCAACTATTAATATTTTACTAACCCTCCACCACTAACCTTTTCATTTCCCTCCAACTAACCTATTTATTATTTGTCGACTTATTATACAAAGATCTGCTATTACCAGGTCAAAAAAAAAAAAAAAGAAGGACTTACAAGAAAATTTATTAACATTTATTCATTAACATTTTTTTTTTCAAGAATTTTCCAAGGATGTTTGCTATTTCCATTATTAATGTCTCACATACTTCTATTACTACCACCTCCTTTATTATTTATTTTCAATCTCCAAAAAAAAGCAAAAAGAAAAAAAATCTATTATTCCTAATTTAATCATTTCAAAAGTTTTATTCCCTATACAAAAGTTTTTACCAGAGAAAAAAACAAAAGTTTATTCAAAAAATTTAACTTATTAACTAATAATTTTGTATTTAATTCTAATTTATCCTGTTATTCTATTTAATATTGTTTTTCTGTGCATGAACGTTTTAATATTTTGCAATTATTATTCTTTTGTATATTTTGAGTTGAAGTGAATCCTCTCTATATAGAAAGTTGGTTAACGATGACTTGAGTTCTATAGTAGGGTATACACGTTAATTTAAAGTCACTAACTAACTATATGCTCAATTTAAAGTTTCACTAGTCTAAAAATACAATAGGTTTAACAATAAAAATATACCGTATCTATTATCACAACCCACATATATTATAAAAATTAAGCCCCCTCATCTTAACTTCTTTTATTCTTACTATAGTGCATTGATTATATGTCTATTGTTAAAATAAGAGCTAAAGATAAATTAAACATTGATCAGCTCGCGTTATAAAGATATTATCATAAATAACTGTTGTCAAAAGCTTCTAGTAATATTCTAGGTTAACAATTGTGACAGTAACAGTAAAAGTCTGATTGCACAGCAGTATTCCAATGCATAATTTTGTGTAAAACACCTTATTTTTCCAGATAGCTTCCTCTCAGAAAAAATTCCAAGCCTTCCATTTGACGTTGTATACTATAGACTGCAGAATAAACTTTGATTCGTAAACCTCGGAAATTCGCAGTGTTGTACACGTAAATAAAAATTTTAATTAATTCAGGAGAGTGAAAAATTCCAAAAGTAGGTTCCCCAATAAAGCATAGAGCATCGCGATATACATGTAGCGCAGTACAGGACAAAAAAAATTCAGACCTGCATGCAGCTTTGATTGAATAAATTGAGGCTTTTGCATTGTTGAACATGCGTTATGAAGAATTTTTCTCTCTCAAATAATGGCCCAGAGCATTGTGCTTCACCATCCATAATAAAAGGTTGATTGTCAATTTACACTAAAACGCTTAGTATGCTTAATCTTAATTGAGTAATTACAGAGTCATATAAGACCCTCTAAGTAAACTAGTTTAAGTAGCTAGGATACGAAAGGTTCTTATGTTATAGATTGTTGTAAACTACCATAGAGTTCATGCTTTTGTAGTTAAGTTTAACCATTAATATTCTAGTTAGCTAAACATTAAATTTGATTTAACGGAACAAAATGGGTTCTAAAATCAATAAGTTGAGGTCTGGTAGCTTACAAAAACCCAGTTGTTCTTATACCATTACAAAAAAAAAAAAAAAAAGAAAAAAAAGAAATACACGTGCAAGTACCACTTCTTCTCTACAACTTTTGTTTGTATAGGCTAGCTATAGCATTCAAATATCAGACTTCTTAATATAACATACTTATATCCATGTATATATGTATAAGTTTCTACATTTTGTATTTCCATGTATACATTCTGCCTCTTCACAGCTGACTGTATGCTTGATCAATTATGTATATAAAAAAATCATCATACCCTATAATAGGTTGAGTGGCCTATTAGAAGCTTAAAACCCTGTTCCAAGTTGTTGAAGATTGCAATTAGTGATTAATTCATATTTATGATTCATGTAATAACCCCAATGAGAGTGTATACATATATTTACTGCGATGTATCTTGTGCTAACAAACATTCCAAGTGACTATAGGCAATGTATACAACATATAGTGCGGATTTTGTTATACCTCATCAATATACACATTAACCAAAGCCCGTTTATACCATCATTGCAATACTAATAAGATACATTAAGCATAAAGTTGATATATAAACTTAAGCTTATCAAGATCATCAACATATATCTGTTTATGAGCCAAAAAGCCCAATAATTACTTAGCAATTTTTAACGATAGAACCTTCCTGTCCCAACTTTTTACTCTGGAGAATAGCGTGAACCCTACAAATCGCCTTGCAAAGTTTACAAAATTTGTGTTTCAATTACTGTACAAAATAGTTATGTATATATAGTTTAAATTCGAAAACTTTAAACCTTGTAACTTAAATCACGATCGAGACATCTCATCTATAACAACCGAATCCCTGAAAGTCTCATCTTGTCTTACTTAGAAACCTTCCCTAAACAAATCTCATGCTTGAACCAATGCTTTTTCTTAACTACGCTTAAGCCTAAACTAAGCTTTATTGGGTGCTTTTGCACAGAAAATTTAAATTTCAAAAACTTTTCAGGGGTTAGAGTTTTTTTTTTCTTTGAACTTTCATCCTGATACAGAATTTATTTGAGTGGTAGTCCTGGCGATCTTCGTTTTAATTTGGAGAATACAACACGGATGTAGAGGTTTGAATTTAATTGAGGGACCAATGCTTTTCATACGTTCTAGATCTGAGAAATATCTGAGGATTTATTCATAGATGAGATGTTAATGATAAAAACTGTGATTTGCCAATCCGTTGATAAACTCAAATAAAGATTGATGAGTTACTGTTCCTGTTTTGAGAAATTCATGACGATTAAAAAACTCTACTACAGCTCAAAATTCTACTAGATCTCTAGAATAATACATTCTCCGTTAAACATTATTTGTAAATTTATTGGATTAAGATTGCCATGGACCTTTCACGATCAATAGCAGGTAATGTAGTTTAAAGCCATTTTAAGCTATTAATTTTGAAGCTAAGCCTAACAATATATAACCCTAGTATCATTTTTATTAACCCAGGTTCCACTTATTTTTTACTGATTCATTGCAACTGTTAACCATTAACTATATATATTGTAGGGTTCTAGATTTAGATCTTCGAATGATCAAGTTATATTTCGCTATCAAAGGATCAGTATAGCATCGGGTCAAGAACCAATTAATACATGGCTCCAGCTGAGTTATATCAACCCATATTAAAATTTCTTACAAATTCTTACCTATGGGTCCCAACTAATCACTGTATTGCAAGTGTATTATAGCGAAACTTTATCATCCATATATGAACGTTCGTACAGCTTGTACGAAGCAACTAAGCTTATAAATATCGATCGACTTGCTACATATCCAGAGAATTAACAGGCTATAATCTTAATTGTAGTATAAATGCTTCATTTAAGAAAAGTTCTACAAGATATGGATACTCTAAATTATGAATGTTGGCCATGGAAGATATCATATTAAACGTGAAATCACGACATCAAGGCATGACCATCTTTTCTCACGTCAGTAAACTTGGAAAATTACATTGCATTTTAATCCATTCATCCCCATATGGCAGTCCCTCAGTAAACTCTAACCTTCTAACTTTAAAACCAGCCAAGGCTTACCATACGTGCAGTAAACCTAACTCTTTTAAAATTAATGCACTGTCGGTTGTCCCTCATCCATATATACATAAAGTGTGGGGAACTTTCGAGTTAGTTGTACACGTGGGGAATTCAATATTCTTCTTAAGCAGTTTGTGCCCCCCGGCCCGGGCCGGCCTCAATCAACATCACGGACCGTTGCAACCCAATGAAGCCCTATCAAAATTCCTCATGATGATATACTTCTGTCAAACTTCAATCATCCTTCTAATCACTCTCATCTCAGCGTTCAACGAGTACATCTGATCCTATATCCCAGAATTTGAAGATTAAATTGGAACTTTAAGAGTTCTTCTATAGTAAAAAAGTCTAACTTGTTCAGCTCAATTCTGGCCTAGTAAAATCTTAACGCGTCGAAAAACAATGACTGGTTATGCAATGCAATTGTCAAACATTTGCAAACCTTGTAATGGTGCACCATCCATGGTGGTGTCGGCCATTGGTTTATGTTGCACTATTGTACATTGGTTATTAAAACCGTTCGGCCAGTGACCTCAAGGTCTATTCGAATCTTTGTGATCTCAAGATCTGGATTGGCTAAACCCCTGTTACAATTCACATCAGTTCCTTGGTTAATTTCTACATATGATGATTATAAAACTCTAAGGTACAATATTTATATTATTTGTTAATAGGTTGTTATTCTATAACCGTTGTTACCCGAAAGATACATGCATAAAATCTGCTTGATAATTATAAATCGATTTAGAAATAATATTCAACATTTGAGATATATAATATTACATTGTAGGTAAATTATATATCCAGCCTCAGGTTAGTAATAAGGGACATAGTCCTTGTATGAGTTCAAGGTACAAGTAATACCATGCCTAGAAATTATGCTCTATCATTCATGACCTTGATGTTAAGGAGACCAAAATCTTTTCTGGATCATATTTCTAAATAAAATACAAATTAAACACAAATATCTATAAATATAAAGACTTGAAATTTTATATATAAGTCTACTTTTTATGTATCTACATATACATGTAAATAAAAGAAAACTTTAGAGAGTACTTAATTGAAAGTCTATACTGCAGGATAATCTACCAACTCGACATAAATTTCTCATGTTATTTTAAATATGGTTTGAAATGGATTGAAGATACTGATATAGGTGCAGGGTAACGTTACCAGTCCACTTAGAAAAATCGAAGAAAGATTAATGTTTAAACTATAGCCAAAGAACGATTTAAATCAGTTGAAGAATTTTATAGCTTTGAAAATTATTACTGGGCTTAAGTTGTAATGTATAATTTGAGAGCTAGAGATTTAACCTTGCATGATGTGCAATTGTGTTATTAAAGATTCAATTCTAATTATAATTAAAAGTATGCCTATAATATTAATATAATAGTAAGCACATTTGCACGAACTGGTAAATTTTGACTGTAGTGTACCGTGCCATATATATATGGTATGTATAGTCGTAACTTTTCTAATTATCAAGCTTTTATATATATACATGTAACTAGATTTGAGAAGATATATCAAAGCTTGATTATAAAAAAAGTTTGCTCAAATGACCACCACAATCAAGGCCGTAAGAACCCTTATTATTGATTATCAATATTAATGAAACCAACCTCACGATAACTCATATATCATCCAATTTAATTCGAATTTAAAAAGTATTCATTACAAATTAGTTATTCAATTACATAACTGTATATAATTATAATGTCAGCCAATCCATGCTTATATATATTGACCTTCGAATATACACTGATATGGCCTTCAAATAATTAACGTCCTGGGTATATATATCCGATCATGATTCCAAAACTTTGAAGGTTTTCATAACAATACTAATGAAAACTAATATTTATATAATACATATTACCATATAATGTTATCATTACCGAAGCCATGCATGTAAAGTATCCATGGAGCAGCAATAATTGATGCAACGTTGAATGTATCTCGGTTATATATATCCAAATAAATATACTGATTTATTTAATTATGAGAATAATCGTAAATATACTCAGCACAAATATATGCATATGTTTTTGTAGTCTATAACTTGACCAAGAGCTTAATTCATAGCTAGACTGATCAACTACTTATCCGATATACATGTGCTTGTATTGATCGATCAAGGAGCGGCATTACATAACTAAAATTTTTCATTTCAATTTAACTCACTGGGTAATTGTTAGCCCGTAAACCGATCAAATATTCTACCGATCAAACCTTGAGTGTTCATTTGACGCACATTATTTACACCAAATGGGTTTTGCACCACAGAATTTTGACCACCTGCTGATTCATTATTCACCGAAAGAAGAAATCACAGAAGACTCCGCCGCACCATGTGCGGCACAACTTTTTCGACGGTGAAATAAAACCATTTGATCACCATGAACTGGTCTTGGGATCTTGATACCAGTTTCATCTGCCAACATATAACCATACCTTAAGACCTGAATTACTTGATAAGGACCAACAGCTCGATTTACTAATTTTGTAATTTCTTTGTCTTGATTCCTTAAACTAAAGTTATACCTTAGAACCCAATCACCTTCTTTGAACTTTTTACCAGAATTACTTAATGAACTGTTATATTTTTCAGCACTAATAATCCTCGATAAATGTAACTTCTCTTTCGCTAGTTCGTCTCTAGACACCTTTTCTGATAATTCTTGGATTCTAATACCTAATTTCTCTTCAGTAGTTAATAAAGGATTACCAATTTTAAACCTTTTAAATATTAAATGACCTGGTAATGTACCAGGGCACCCAAACATTAATTCAAAAGGACTATACCCAGTTGGTCTTTTTGGCATCATTCTATCAGCTCTTAAAGCAATTCCTAGGTTATTAACCCAATTCTTCCCCATTTTTCTTAAACTTGTCACAATGGGTTTATGACCAGATTCCACCAAACCATTTGATTGAGGTCTATAAGCGATACTTGTAACCTTCCTGATTCCATTCTTTTCTAACAATAAATCAACTGCACCTTTAAATTCAGTACCACCATCAACTCTAATAAATTCAGGACAACCATACCTCCCAATAATATCTTCTTCAATAAATTTTGCAACACCTTCAGAACTTTTATCAGTCAAAGCTCTACCTTCAACCCAATTTGTCAAACCTTCTCTTGCTAAAACTAATAATGAATAACCATCAGCTTTTGGCATATGGACTAAATCAATAGAAAATGATTCAAAAATACAATTCGGTAATTGGGGGTGCATTACTTCTTTTTCTGATACTTTAACTTCAGCCATTTGACACTTAACACATGTTTTCTTCCATTGTAAAATATCATCAGGTAAATATGGCCACCAATAATCTTCAGAGATTTTATAATACATTGATTTGTAACCCCTATGACCATTTTTATCATGCATTTGCTCTAACATTGTTTTAACTTCTTCTTCAGTAATTAAACATCGTTTTGGTTTCATGCCTTCTTTATTAGCTCTATAAAATAATAAGCCATTTTGAACATAAAATTCTTCACAAACAGCTCTAAATTTTTGAACTTGATTTAATTCATTTGCACTGAAAGTTGATGGAATAGTTAAAGATACTTTATAATTCAAAATATCCAATAACGACCAATTTTTATAATATAATACATTACCAACTTCACTTGAACCTAAAATAACTTGACTTTTTGCAATCCAAACTAAGTCACAAAATTCAGCCCAACTTTCAACATGACTAATAACTATTGATAAATCACCAGTTGTAAACCTTGTGGCTTGAATATGCCAATCTTCTTTACTAATACCAATTTTGGTGAAATATCTTTTAACATTAGTTAACCAGTCTGATAAATTTATATTATCTCCATCAGTAATCATTGGAGCTTCAGCAGATTGACATTCATCATATTTGAATTGATTAACATCTTTTAAATAGTCTGGGGCATATCCCAAACCATAATGATCATCGTTTTTCTTTACTTTTCTTAAATTCCAATAAAGAGGTTTAAACAATAATGAAAATAACCATTTGATACCTTTAATTAAAACTCTTGAACTAAACCCCATATTTTCAAAATTGATAAAATTAATTAATAAATTACTCAATAATAAAATAATTGAGGCTAATAACATGCCAACAATAATCCCAATAATCCCATCAGGATTAAATTGTTCATAAAAATAATTGAAGAATCTGTTGGTATAATACATGTCCAACACAGATCCTGCAGGTGTCGCCATTTGTAGTGTAGCAGAAATAACACTCTAAAAATATACTCGAATTATTTATAAAAATATTCGGACAGTTTTTATCTCAATAACTAAATAAAAACCAACTAAAAGGAAAATCTTTACAACAACTAAGTAAAATACCCAGCTCTATTAATTCAAACAAGAATAATCGTTAGTATTTGTTGTTATAAATTAGTTGGCCAATGTAATAAAAAGTTATTGAAATAAAACAAAAGGTTGTTATAATAACAACAAAACAAAAATTTTAATACAAAAAGCACTCTTATTAATATATTTAAAACCAATTATAAAATTTTTATCAAAGGATTCGATCTTACCTATTAATTCAAACAAGAATTACCGTTAGTATTTGTTGTATAAATTAGTTGGTCAATGTAATAAAAAGTTATTGAAATAAAACAAAAGGTTGTCGTTATAATAACAACAAAACAAAAATTTTAATACAAAAAGCACTACCCCTTAAATTAATAAATAAAAATTTTTACCCTTAAATATTTTACACTCTTAAGGAGCGGCATTACATAACTAAAATTTTTCAAACCTTGAGTGTTCATTTGACGCACATTATTTACACCAAATGGGTTTTGCACCACAACCTCAGGACAGTCATGGACTACCTCTGTAATATACTGGTAGGTATAGTCAATTCTAATGCATATGCTAACTTAGCATCTAGCTGTCAAGATATTTACCGATCGAACCCTGAACCAGTTCAGCCAACTCTTGCAATGAATTAACCATAATCCATCAGTTGCGCACACACACTACTCTGGTGTAATACTGTACCTTTCTAGCCCATGTGCACCTGTCAATATTGTAATTGTACAATTGCTAACGTGCAACGTGTACATTAAACTACCTGGTAGCTCAAACCGCATCCACATTTACAACAATCCTGTCAAAAAACTAGAACCTCGATCTGCTAATTGTCACACATGTTCATAACGGCTTCTAAAACTTTGAATAAGCTGTCAATGATATTACGTTGCATTAGTGTATTGATCAACAGGACAAGGCACCGGTCATACAGAGGGAGGTGACCGCGGGAAGCTTAGGGAAATTAAGTACTGATAGAATTGATTCGTTAATTTAGGAGTAGTTCACGTTGGTTAATAAGGGTTGAATAGATCTACCATATCGATGTACTTGTACAGTAATAAAAAATGGTGGTCCAAGTTAGATCAAGCTATAGAGAAACCAGTATTTGGCGATGTTAAGAAGCTTCAGAGCAGCTAAATTGGAGATTGCAATGGATCGATGAAGAGGTGGTACATAGGAGCTGTTATAAAAGCACAAGCAAGGAGGTAGAGCTATATATGATCGTCTTCATGTGAGATCATGATTGGTACTGTAATAGTGCGCAACTAACTTATTATCGAAGAATCTCTGGGAAAAATGAGCTGATCATTTAGATATATAATATCAAAGCGTGGTTGATTGAGAGATAAGAGAACTTTATAGGTCAGTTTTAATTATACAGTTACTTAGTATTAACCCCTGTGCACCAATTACTTGATATTGTAGGTATAGCTGGTAATTGAACAGCTCTCGATCGAGCTGTTCAAATCTACTAACCTATATATACATGATATGAATTCTTATGATATCGTGTATACCAGTCCACATCACTTACTATAGGCCGTTATAATTAAGCTACAAATATGTACAATACGATCGATTTAAAAATTAAGTACATGTATATATGTATACATTACAAATATTATGAGCTTAAAATATATCTACAGCTGTTTGATATTCATTGTATTCCTATACGCTAAAAATATAGCCATTGCACAAATTTCTCAATTAATATATATAGCTATCATAAAAATGTTTATATATATTATAATTCTGATGGTTTATATTTCCTATAACTCATTTGTGATCGCGTACAATTGTACATTGTATACTGTAACTACTAGTTTGAAGGGATTATGTATATCTGCAGTTATTAACGATATTGACTCGTGTTGATATCAAAGTTTTTAAATATCGTTGATTACAGAATTTTGATACCATGACAGCTGTTAATTAATAAGAGATCACCATCAGCTCGTCATACTATAGTATCCCAGCTGGTACCTCCATACTCGGCATTGCTAAGATTGCTCAATCTATGGTAATCTAGAGTTATCTACCCGAGTTTTCTATTGCCTCAACTCACATTCATTCCTGTTTTTTCCATTCAATTTAACTACATTGTAATTAAAAGTTCCAAAAACTGCAATACAATTAATTCGTAACTCCACCAATATCCAAACTTATCTTAACTCCGGTATCCATATCATATGACTAAATAATAAATTACATCAAATCACCTAATTCCACCACTTAATATTTAGATATCAACATTTTCTTTAATGGTTCTACAATCAAACCCAACCATGAAAGCATCAAAAATGACTAAACCTTTTAATCAAATCTTCAATCTTCTCTCTTACCTTCCATCTACAGAAACTTCCAACGTTTTTCAGTTCTCACCCGACACATTTACTGCACCATCAAAAACAAAAACACTGTTTACACAATCATTTAGATTCGAAAATACGAATGAACGGGGGGTCCATCCTTGAATCTCTTATCACTTACACCTGTGTAATCTAAAAGGACGTTCCTCTGTGGCCCGACAAACAATGCTGACTCTTTTTTTCTCAAGCTGCTGTAGAGCCTTCCCTGCCAATCCAATACGACCTTGGAAGAGACTGAGGGCACATTTATCCACTACATGTGTGATTCTAATACTCTTGAGTTCAAATTGTTCGAGGCATGTTTTCCACAGCGCATGCATGCGTGGATGGTCGGTGCCGGTACTAGTCGGAAGTCGGAGGAGAACACACGGCTCGTTAGTAGTGCTTGAGCACAAGGTGGGAAACTGCCTCAAGCAGTGGCTAGAACCTGTTGGCCAAAAAAGGGGGCAAACAAAGTCTATCAAGGATTAAATTCAAACTTTTAGTCATTACGTAACTTTCGTCAGGCTTTAGTTGCTCAATTAGATGACTATTTTTTTTTGTTTTTTTGTATTGCAGGGATGTTGGAGAAATGGCACCACTTTGATGAGGATTCCTCAACTTTGATGATATCTTTGGTAGAATTCCTATGAGTCTTATTTTTTAAAATTAGTACCAGTATCAAACTATTAACTACTCTCTGGGATTAAATAAATAGTCATGCTGGACCCAACATAACTACATCCATGTACTGTGGAAAGATCGAGGTAGAACGATTCCCGACCCCTCAAATCAAGCAGTAAAAATGAAGTACTGATTTACTTACTGTATGTATGGGGAATAAAAAAAATAAAATAAAAAAAGGTGGGGAGGCCAGCCCAAAAAAGATTCAACTCGATGGATGACGACGATGAGTTAACGTTAGGATGTTTTTTTGTTTTATAACTGTATGCATGTTTCCCCATTTGTATTGATGCATTTTATATAAATATTCAAAGATTTTCCCCCATTCTTTTTTATCATTTTTCTTCTCTTGAAAGCATTATATATTAATTTTTTTAAAAAAAAAGATCTGTCAAACTTGTCAACTCTATTTTTTTAACTTTTTCATTACTAACGAAAGTTTATTTCTGATCCTTAATTATTTATAAAAAGGAACAGTTATATCATCTTTGGGGGGAAACTTATAACTCATTATTCAGTTTTGAACTACTTTTTGGATACTTTGATAGTATTAATATTGGTAGTTGATTTTACGGGAATTATTAATCAGGGCTATAAATATTGATCTTTAAAGTACTAGATTTCAATATTAATACCTCAAGTATCGCAAACTAGACATTTTACTGCTACTAAAACAACTATAACTACACCACATAGGTTTACAGATTTTTTTTTTTCACACTACCACACCACATCTCACTCACACATATACAATAGAACAATGGGACGGAAATACTACGTTCATTTAGATCGAGCTCATGATAATGCCAAATCAAGGTATATGATTCAATCATTTGTTGAAAAAGCAAGAGGTAGAGTATTAAGATTAGACCCTGAAATTGTAGTAGAAACAGATGATCAAACCACTTCAGCACTTCGCAAATTAGATTTTGTATTAGATGTTCGCAAAGCTGCAAGTGGGTTCTACTAATCTTCATATCTGCATTAATTATTTATTATGTTTTTTTTTATTATTATTATTATTATTTATTATTCATTACTACTAATGTACTATCTTTAACTAACTTCATTACTATTAACACTTTGAGTCTCACTTTGTAATTTCAAGTTTTTCATTTCTTGTTGTAATTTAGCTTCTAATTGTCTTAATTCTTCTTCTCTCTTTAACAAATCTTCTCGTTTCTTTTGAATTTCTTGTTGGACCTTTAGTTCTGTTGTCTTTAATTTATCTTCTTCTAATCTTAATTGTTCTTCTCTTAATACATATGAAGCACTAGTAGATCTATTACCAGTGGATTCTTTTCTATCGCCTCTTTTAGGTGGCATTGGCATACTATTACTATTTGTCATTGTTAATTCTTCATTGTCTTCATCAGGTTCTCTTGATAATTTTTCAGTTCGATAATTTTCATATAAGAAATCATGAGTTGTATCTTTCAAATCTTGAACATATGATTGTAATAAAATATCACTTAATATTGAAATATCTGAAATTTTTGGATCAGTAATATCAACAACCCCCCAAGGATATTCTCTAACTAGTGTACTTTTACCCTTTAACTTCATTAATGTAGTGCCACCAATAATTGCAAATGGCATAATAGATTTTAAATAATTAGTTTCTTGATACCCTTCATTATTATTATTATCATCATAATCTTCTTCACTATCTAGATCTGAATCTGATGGGAAACTATAAATTGGAATATTATAATGTTCAATATCTTCCATTATTAATCGTTTATTTAATTTCAATTCTTCAATTGTTAATGAATCTGCCTTTGAAATAACTGGAATAACGTTAACTTTAGTCGCCATTAATTTCATAAATTCTACATCACTTTCTCTTAATCCATGACCAGTTGCAACAACAAAATATACTAATGCATGAACTCTATTATCAACAAATTTTGGATTTCTTCGAATTCTTGATTCTTCTGCTAATACTTGATCAAATTGTTCTTCAATATAATCACTTAATTTTTGAAATGATTTGGTATTATCAATGTTGTCATTAAAACCTGGTGTATCAATAAATTTTAATGATAATACCCCATTTCTTTCATCTGGCATATCTTCTGTAATTGGAATTATTTGAATCCCTGGATCTAAATGTGCTTTTTCTGGATCAAATACTGGTTTACTTAGTGGTGATACTACTTCTCTCCCACATAATGTATTTATAAATGTTGTTTTCCCACATCCTGATGGTCCACATAACATGATTGTAAATTTCAACCCTTTTTTTTGTGTTTTACGAGCTCGAAGCATTGCTGCTGATGGCACTTTATTAACTCTTTCCATCGAAGGGCTTTCCATTATTTATTACTTTCAGTAATTTGTGAATTTGATTGATTGATTGAAAAATAATAGTATTAAAAAAAAAGGGGGAGTGAGAAAAAAAAATTGTATACTCAAAGAGTGTGAAGAGAGAAAAAAAAAAAAAAAAATGTGTCGTGTTATTGGTGTTTTAACCCAGCTTGAAAGAAAGAGAAAAATATTTTTAGAATCCCTGTTAATTCTGCATCTTTATGCTTTTTAATTGTTGGTGTCAAAAATTTTCAAGCTCAATATATTGGTTCACACACTCTCTCCTCCCCCCCGATCATTTATAGACATTGTTGATTAAACGCGACTTAGACTGTTTCTCTTCGTTATGGAGAAAAATATTCATACAGATTTTTTCAATTACTCAAAATTACATAGTATCAGAAAACACTTTGAAGTTGTTTAAGAAATCTATTAATAATCGTACAGTTTACAGAATTAAGAGATTTGGTATAAATGTAAGAATGTTTTGGCAGCTGTCAAAATCTGAAGAATTCCCACACAAATAAAAAAAAAATTTTCAAATTTAATCTACGGAACAAAGTTAAAACCTTGGTGCACAACAACACACACTTGACGTCCTGCCATGGAAATCTCCGTAATTAAGCGTGCGTACAAGTACAACGTGTGTTGCCCTCGAATGCGAGTTACCAGATGGATGCACAATTTACGTGCAGTTCGTTGATTTTTCAAAACTAGCGACTAATTTGGTTCTTTTTGTTAGTTTTTATTAATGGTTGAAACGTGCCTAATAGGTGTCGCGAGATTCTAGATTTAGATTAAGATTTAGATTTAGATTCAGATCGATCTGCATTTCGTGTGTGCAAATATAGGTAGACTAATATCAATGTATAGTATATATAGTATGGCAAAAGTTATGCAAATTTACAATTGATTTAACTGCCATTATCATTATTATAAGGTGAGTTTAGATTTTGACTAGTAGTTGGTGTATTTTTCCAAATATGGCAACTAGTTGATCTAAATTTTTTCAATTGTGCAACCAAATTCCCCAAAGCAGGTAAAACCCCCAAGCAGGTTTATATAAATCACTGCATCAAAAGAAGATTCTTAGAATAGTTTTGGTATACATATATCGGATATTTACAATTTGAAAATCCATATATTCATTCAATAAAAGTTAAATGCATGAACGTTGCCATCACAAATTTAGATATACCAATTTAAAGTATGCATGGTAGATATATATAACACTACTGCTCTTAAAAATATCAAGACTCTAAACACGTATACATACTTGTACAAGCGTTTAACAAGAGATATACCCTTTATCGTTTTCACACGAATTAATTGATCAATTGTATAGGTGCTATAGTTCAATCATGAAAATTCTAAGCTACTGCAGGTATACATATAATTTTATCATGATAAATGATTGCAATCCTTCGAAACAACTCTTACAATAAACAATGCTATTTTAAATTGATCAAGTGATTTAGCAGTATACTATAGACAGATCTACATAAAGCTAGAATTTTAATTAGAAGAACAAAAATTAGTAATATTCCTCAACAAGGTACAAGAAAGAAACTTGTACGTCGTACCCTGCAGCCAGGAGAGGGAGGATGGTGATTATTTATGCAGGTTCAAAGTCATATTATTATTATCCTTAAAAACAATCCGACCCCGTCTATAGATCTATAAACTCTAAATTCAAGGTCTTTCGATTCAATATTCTAAATACTCAGACTTGGCTATATTAATCAAGCTGCTGCATGTTTGAGCTCACGTGTACTCTTGAAAGAGGGTTTTTTTGGAGAAATAAAGTTTTAGAAGTACTAGAATAGCTGATTCAATTAGCTAGTATACCTGCAGTGAAAACATTCAGACCTCTAACCTAGGCTTATATCAGAGCTCATCTACTAACCTCATATATAATGTATTGATAGAACTGATAGATTTACCTTAAGAATTCTTATAATGTTTGCAACGAAATATTAATTTGATCGTTCGTTATCTGGAAATTATTTCAATTTAAAAGTGTTGACCCTTCCAATTCTATAGAAACTATCATTAATGAAATTTTTATCTCGTGCGCTACCAGTACTCCATAGCTTGAGTTTTAGCTGCAACGTTGTACATATATAATTTCTAGAATTTGGAGTCCCATCTATGCTTATAGCTTACCGGTCCTCATGCATCGTAGACAAATATTGATTCTACGCATTTCTTGACGGTCGGAGTATTTCAATTAACCAATCTTTGTCTTTCCCTTACTTTTCAGCCCAATCTCTAAATTTATTTTTAAACCTGCTTAATAAATAGTCAACAAGAATAGACTGCTTAGTACTAACTAAGAATGATGATACCAAACCTTCAAGTTAAATTACTGCAGTTAAGACCGTTCCATAGTTAAACTTATTCCAGACTATAATTCACCTGTTTTATTTATGTCTTGTTATTCATGAATACACGACTGAGTATAAACCCATTGTGCCCACATTTATTGTCAAAAACTAGTTAAAATCTTGTGAATAATATTATCTCTATCTAAATTGGATTTTATCAGAGCCTTCTGCAAAGTTACTGTAAATCCTTAATTGTTATATTGTGTCAACTTTACTATCGTCATGGCCTACATCGCGGTCTTTTTTCTTTGAAAGTTCCTTTTTGGTTTTGAGTGTTGATTGATTCAATTCATTGTTGGATATTATTCCAATATATAGATTAAAGCTTTGTAACATATATATATATATATTCCATATGTAATATTTGCTAGCTGTAGTTTTTCTTCCTTGTGATGTAGATCATATTATATATATTATCAAAAAAAAAATCTGAATAATAATAAGCAGAGCTTGTTTAAGTTAATGGCCTGATTAATATCATCATGACAACTGTAGTACTAACTCCCAACTGTTAACTTCAGCAGTCGATCCTCATTTTGCGATCATCTAAAACGCGATGGATTAACTCATCGTGTTTGTGATAGCCGTGCGGCTTCTGGATCATCATGCTGTGATCCCGCGGGGTAAACAAACACGCTTAAATGCAATTCTTAAGATCCTCTAACTAGTTCAGATAGTATATACATTGAAACTCATCAAAATGTATTAATTATATAACGTTGAAGGTTTTAATCAAGCTATAAAGGTAAAGAACCATCAAATGCTGTTGTAATGACATATTGATTTACATTTTAAATGAAATTGGGAAAAAAAAAGAATAGAACTTTTTAAAAAATAAAAAAATGAATGTAATCAAAAATGTAGAAATATAATAAACTGAAATAAATAAAAAAACCGGAAAAAAAAAAAAAAAGTATCAACAATGCACCAAAATCTAAGCATTAACATCAATATCATTTAAATTATCCAAATTATTTTGATTTCTACTTTTCATCAAAAAAGTCAACCCAACCAATGCATAAAAACATAATGCCCCTAATTCAAATACAAATTGAGGATGAATACCAACAGTGAATTGGAAAATTCTCATAAAAAATTGAGTACTAAAAATCATAGTAATACTGGTTAAAAAAGATATTGCACCCATAACTTTACCTATATTTGATGGTTCAACATATTTAATAATAGTACTTTTTAAAGTTGGAACCAAAATCCCTGCAAAAGAATCAAAAAACACTGCATACATAAAAGTTTGACCAGTTTTGGCTAATGAAATAATAATAAATGATGTACCACTAATGAAAAATCCAAATCTTAATAAAAATAAATCCAATGAATCAACTTGATGATTATTAACATGAAATTTTGTATTTAAAAATTTTGCAACTGGTGGATAAACCCCACCAAGAATCACTACTCTTGAAACACCAAATACTGTTAATAAAAATCCAGTTTCAACTGATGTCCAATTATATCTAAATTCCGAATATAACATTAATAAAGGACCAATTGCAACACCAATATCTGCAACCAATGCCATTAATGCAACCAAAGTTCTAGCATTTCTTTTTTGTAATTTATTTTCAATATGATTAAAAGTTAATTTTTTCAATGGACGGAAAATATTTAAATGGTCAAAATATCCATCATTTATATGTAATAATTTAGCTTCTAATTTCGATTCCTTTGATACACTTTCTTCAACAAATAATCCAACCAAAACAAAATATAATATATCAATTAAAACTGTTATACTAAATTGTAAAGTATAATGAGGAACATATGAATGGAATATTGATCCTAAAAATGGTCCTAAAGCTAATGCACCTGCAAAAAATGCTTCTAATAAACTAAACAATTGTTTTCTTGTTTCTGTTGTTGAAACATCTGCAATATAAGTACTATTTAACATTTGCATTGCAGGCCATGTCCCACCAGCTCCTCTAAAAATATATGCTAAAATTAACCATTTATAACCAAATTTTTCTGGAAATGTAACACACAATACTCTAACAATATCATTAATTGCACAAACTGCTGCTCCCCACATTATAATAGGTTTTCTACCCAATTTATCACTTAATTCTGCTAGTTTAGGAACAATTAGTACCCCTAATAATGAACTAATTAATTGTTCATAAGATGCAAAACTTGCCACTCTTGCTGCAACATTAGATTGTCGACATACTGGATTTTTATATAATGGAATTTCACCACTTAATTCTCGACCAAATTGATCATAACATATTAATGCTAACAATACATCAACATTGGCAGCAATAATAAATGTTTGGCCAGTAACAAATATAAAATATATTATCAATGCTCTAAATGGATGTGGTTTGTATGATTTGTTGTCATTGTCATTATTGTCATTGTCATTATTGTCATTATCATTATTTGTGTTTGTATTACTATTTTCACTAATCAGTGGCGTTCTTTCATTTGTATTGTTCCTCATATTATTGAACTTTTTAACCTAATATATGCTATGATTTGTGATAGTTTGTATCTGTGGTCAATGTTCTTGTGTAGTGTTGCAAGTTACTCAAACCCAAAAAAAAAAAAAAAAATCCCCAAAAAAATTACCTGCACTACTACTTACAAAAAGGCCTTCTATTATATATCAATAACGTAAAAGTCGAGGGTTTTTATAAAAATGATTAATAATTAGGAAACCTGAGATACCAATAATGAGATAAAAATTATAACTTTAATAGTCAGGTTTTAATATCCTCAATTAAGCAGTTTTTTACCACATTGAGCGTGCAACTATTAAAGACATAAAAAAAAAGATTGCTACAAAGGATTTTTTTTTTCAAGACGATTGTTATTACTGCTTGAGTCAGTCACTTCTTGGTACTACAGTAATACCTCTGCTTGAGGGAATATCGGCATTCCGGTGGATTAGTTGCTTGCGGGGATAAACAAAATAGCAGTACCTGGTAGTTGGAGATTATCGCGTAGTCCGACGGTGTTTACAAATATCAATGGAGATAGCAAGATAATGAAAAGATAGATAATGTTTTGTACAAGTTTGAAGGTTGGGGTAATGCGTACAACGTACTTGTACGTGATATATGATGCATTCGGTGTTGGAAATGATGAGATATTGGTGGGTCATGTCAATTTTACAGCTTACTGTTCTTGAGAATTACAGTTGGATGTTATGGGTGGCAACATATGCATGTATGAGTTTCGGTCGGAGTTGTGCTTTTCAAGGACTTTAATTAACCGAATTATACATGTAATAGAGGGATGTGTTGTGTTTTCTAACTATGATAGTTTGTAGAATTCAAGCATTTTAGTGCGGAAATGAAGCATTCGAGTACAAATGTACACCATCCGATATATAATAAAGCATATGCTTTTATAGCTGTAAGCTGGATTACTTGATTACACGATTTTCGTGATATTAGTTAACTTTGTGATCATTCTCCATATTGCATGCGAGATAAATTTTAAGATTACATCGCGGATCGATGTGTTTTCACTGCTGTATATATAATTCAACTCAGAACTTATAAACTTTATAATGATTCAACCCATAACTTACATCACACATTTTTTATCTGGAAATATTAATACAGCGATTTCCAAGATTGCAAAATTAATAATATTATAATTCTATACATTACCAACTATAGCTCTACCTTAGATGTATACGCACAATATAAATCCATAACTAGCTCCATGCTCTTATAAGAATAAAAAGCACATGTCCATGAACTTAATAGTAGTATCGGGATAACTGCTTCAATTTATATCCATGCATACGTTGCCTGTATCAACTTTAAAGATGAGTTCAGTTCTATAATATATATTTTAAGCTTAGGTATATTTGCATTAATACTAAGATGCAACTACCAGGTAGAAGTACTAGATCTACCAATATCTCGGAGTTACTATAGATAGTTCTAGATCGATATCTAGATCAATATGATATCTCAGCACCATAGTGACCTTAGTTTTAAATTAATTTGACGAGTGCATAAAAATGATTAATGTGTTTTCGTAAGCATCACGATCTAGATAGAAAAGATATTGATAAATATTATATCAAATTCTGTCAAATACATGCAAAATTGTGGATAACTCATGATCGCACGGATATATGGTTAACTTTGAAAAATATTACTATAATTAAGTATTATATTATTAGCTAGATTTAAATGATGTTGCACTTGAAACCATGTATTTGTTGTATATATGCATATACATCCAATAATTGTACGCAATATTACAATTGAATTTTAAATTTTTACAACAAATTATGCTACATATCAAGTTCTACGTGTACATGTACAGCATCCATATTCCTGAGTAGATTCAACGATTGTGGTTATGACAATTTAAAATAAAACACATTCATTGAAGTTTTGATACATATGCAATAATGATAATTAGTTTTAATTTTTTTGCGAAATTTTATGCCCCAAGGCCTTTTACTCCAAATCTTTTATGGTATATTATCATGGATGATACGTTATTCAGATGTTATAACTTATATATCCGTGAAACTTGAGTATATCAGTGAAGCTTCAAATTAGTATCGATCGGGCAGACTCATTATAATACATATGAATCTATGATGCAAGGAAGTTAGGTATCAAATTGTATCTTTGTGGCTGAATACTTGGTATCAATAAAGATTATTATCAATGAACTGATAAGAACTTGAGTTTAAATTTGAATCTGCTGTTTTGGAAATAGCCATATTATATATAATATATAGATAAACATACATTGTTCCATTAATTGAAACCTCTAAATCTTTGTAAGACTATATATAGAGATAAAGAGATTTTGCTAGTATCATGTGTGCTTTAGAATTCAGTCGTAAGATCGATTTAGAATGATTTTTGGCAGTTCAATTTAAATTTAGGTACCACAATATAGCAAAATGAGTTGTCTTTAAGAGGAACTTAGTGCATTAGGGAAAGCTCACGAATAATTTTGCAAATAGCAACGAAGTTACCACTGGTTAGTGTTGTTAGTTGAGCTATATATCGACAAATTAGTAGTTTAATAATAAAATATCAAAATATATTGTAAACTAGAATTACCTGTATAAAATAAAATAAATAAATAGGATGAACTTCAAGTTATATTAACTTGTAGATAAAGAAGTTCATTCTGAGAGAAGTGAAATTAAATAGCAAGTTAGATCTTTGTTGAGTTGAACCAGATTATATTGTGTAAACATCTCACAAATTTCTTACATCAACAGTTAGTAGTGGTTACTTAGTAGACTTTTCAAATAAGTGTGCTGAGAAGTTCATTGAGTAATTATAATAATTATTATAATTAACTGTGCTTAAAGATATATATGCTATGAATCTATCGGATCCTCAAAATGGTTTGATTATTTTTGTAATTCGAATAAATTCGTTAATGCTAATGTGTGTTATTTGGTTTAATTAATTAATATAATGAGTAAAAGTGTAATTTTTATAAATACATGTATATATAGAACTAGAAAAAGAACAACAAAATTTATATTAACTTTCATACTTATCATTTGTAGTTTTCAAATTATATGATACAGTACTGACGGCATTAGAGACCGTATGCTTGCATGCATGTTGGAGTATACCTCAATTAATGCATGCTGCAGAGAAGCCGTATACTCATGCAATAGTTGAGATATATTTAATGTACAACTTGTACATTGCAATGGGTATACTATTAAAATGATAGTAAGTTTAGTTATCAGCTTCCAATATTCTAATTATGTGTGATATATATGTTTCCTGCTGAATCTAAAACAAAGCTTTTACTAATTATTACAATGAACTGTAAACCTAGTATTAGTATCTTAATACTATAGTATACTCAAAATACTTTATGAAAAATATATATAATTGTTACTTTTCAGCTGCCATGTAAATTACTGCAGACTTATACCCATGTGAATATAAATTCAAGTATTAATCAAACTTGATTGATCGAGAAAACTATTTAGTCTAATAAACCCCAGAGTATGTATGATCTAGAAACTTGCGCTGGTTATAGTTAATTGGCTTTTCCATTGCTATTATACCTTCACTTGCCAAATTAAGTACAACAATTCAATGATGAATATACTGTAGAAAGAAAAAAAAATAATGTTAAGAATAAATAATAAATAAATGGATATACATACCTAAATATCTATGAAATTATAAAATTAAGATTGACTGAAATAATTATCTAATAAATTACCAGCCAATTCATAAATTTCATTATTTCTACTATTATAAATAACTTTATTCAATTTATCAGTCCCACCTAATTGTTCAATATAAACTGCCAAAACATTTATCCCATCAGTCATTTTAACATCACCATTTCTTAAAACTTGCCTTAAACTTTCTAAACATAATTTTAAAATCAAATTATCATTTTTAGAATCTAATTGTTTACATAAAGGACTTATAACACCTTTATCAACTAAATTCAATTGAGCTAATTGAGGAGTCATTTCTAAATTCAATAAAGAATTTCTAACAATCCAACAAGCTTCAATTTTGGTTGAAACATCTAAACTTGAATTAATAGCTCGAAGAATATATACAATAGTTCTTTGTAACATTTCACAAACTTGAAAACTAGTACCATGTTGAGCTATATTACTTAAAACAAAAAATGCATCTTGATGTAATGACATACAATTTGGATCAGTTAAAATAGTTTCAATCCTTGTTAATATCCCATAATTATTACATAATGAATCAATTCTTGGTGGACAATCCAAACAAACTCCTAAAGTTCTTAATACAGGAATTCTAACTGTAACTGATCGATTATCTAATAATTTGGTTAAATCATCCATAATATTATTAGTTTCAATTGTATAAATTGCAGGTTCTTTAATTGTTGAACAAATTCCATATATTGCCCACACAGTATCACTAATACCACTATTTTCACCCAATTGTTGTAATAAAAATCGAAAATCTGGTAATAAAGATCTTAATCTACCCCATTGATTTTCTAATTCAATACCTCTACAAAAATTGGTTAAAGCCCAAGTTAAATTTTGATCTGGTGGTAAATTTTTTATTAATATTGAAATTGAATTAATAATATCCAAATTTAAAATTTCATCTCTATATTTCCAACTTTCTCCTGCTATATTACCTAATGCCCATATGACTTGATTTGATAAATTATAATCCTTATCATTAATACTTGATTTTAATAAATTTACTAAATTTGGTATCCCATTATATTGAATTAATTTATTAGTTTGATCAGTTGTACCACTTGCAATATTAGTAACTGCCCATGCACTTTCATATGCTACTCTTTTATCTTCACACATTAATAATTCTACTAATTTTTCTAATATATTTTCACTATCGATTAATTTTTGAATTGGAGGATTTTCATCACTTAAAACATCTCTCAATAATTTTGTTGCAAAATATTGATCTTCAATATTTTTTGAATATAATTTTGATCTTAGATTATCTATATTTTGATCATTTAAACATGCAAATCTATTATATTTATTATATTCTTCTTCATCATCTTCTTCATTATAATCATTAATATCTTCATCTTCACTATTTTCATCATCATTTTTTTCTAAAGAATCAATATTTCTTAATTTTGCTATTTTTAAATCTCGATTGATTCTTCTAATACCAGTAACTTGTTCATCTCTTTTTTTACGTCGGTTTTGATCTGTATCCATATACCTACTTTTGAATGATCCACGTCGATGTTCGGGAACAAAATGTGATACATAATGTGAATTTGTCATATTTTTTTATGTTGAAATTATGTTTGTTGGTTAATGCTGCTGGTTAGTTGGTTAGTATAATAAGGGTTAGTAATAGAATAGTTATTGTTATTAACGATGAAATTTTCTTTAGCCTGAAGTGAAATAACGAGTGAAATAAACGAGATGAATGGAATCTTTGCTGCCTCCTTTTTTTTTTTAGTGTGTACGCAAATTTGAGTTTTTGAGTTTTGGAGGCTCGTTTTTTTACTAAGGGGCTAAAAAAAAAAAAAAAAAAGGTGACCTGACGGACACTTCGAGGTTTGACAAGCGCTGGCTGCGGGTGGGTGCGCTAAGGTCGCTAAGCTAGCGCAGCCAGTTGAAGTTTTTTTTCCCCGCTTAGAACTATATAGAGAACCGTTAATCACATCTTGAGTAGGTTGCGATGTCGGGATCGGTTGTGTCTCAGCACAATAAGCCGCATTTTCTAGATCATAGACAAAGTATACTGAGATAACTAGCTAATATTATCTATGCTAGAAGTTCGAGAATGGCTCTCTTCATCAGTTAGTTTGGTAAATGAAGGATTTTCTAGTCCATGGAGCAGTGGTGCAGATGAAGTGTAGAACAATTGAGATTTACATATAATATTTAGATTAGACCCCTGTAATTAATTACTAATCTATTATTTAAAACGGCTTTATAACCTACACACCATAGTGACATGTTGCAATGGACAATAAACAACAGTAGCTATTACCCTGTAATTGATAATTCTGTACGTGGATTTGGAAAATTCAAACCTCTAGATAAAAATCTAGTTAAGCAATAACTAATTTAATCACAAAAGTTATTAAAAATGAAAGAAGAACACAGTTGGATGCATCCTTGACTAAACAACTAATGAAATTATACATGGTCAGTAAAATATTCTATAACTATGCTTCAATAGGACCTCAGGAAATTTTATAAAGCTATAAAATAATAAGCTATTTTTTGGTCTTGGTAACTTCTATGATGCATGGGTTACTTACATGCTCCACTACGTCGATTGATGCAACTGCAACGCAACGGCACGTTTAACACTACTCAAATGATTAATTGGGATATATCATGGTTTATTTTATATTGAGCATCCTTAACTTTCGTAGATATATACTGATACTACTATAGCATATGGCAGCCTTGTTTTGATTGTTTGCTCACGTATACGAGTTGCAATATTGGACTAACCTCAGCCGAGGCCCCTTTACTCAACTCTCCATACATTCATTCTATCTCATCCTTGGAAGTCCTAGAATAATATTGGCTGGTCAAGCGCCAGTAGTTATGTTTATAGATCGAGGTGGTTGATTTCCAAGTGGTGGTGGGAAAAAATTGTATCTTTAACGTGTAAACACCGCATATCTATCTAAGCGTTGTAGGCATGTACAGCCGTACATAAGCTTAGCCGAATTACCTGCTGCTCCGCCGGAGTAAAAAGTCCTGCGATATTTTTAAATATCAAAGGACTTCCTCACAGCCGGACTACAATTTACGCATGGTATAATTTCATCGGAAATACTTGAGATGGTATTTTCCACCGATACATTTATACATCGGTGCAAAAATTTTGGTACACCGAATAACATTCTAGCTAAAATCAATCCCCCCCCCTCCTCACCCAATGTTCTATTTCAAAGAACCTATCTGGTCTAATATCAGGTCAGTATTCCTCACTGCTTTCAATATAACTAAGTAATTAGTTGCAACTGATCTATCTGCTTATATATTTTGCAGCGTCTTGAAAAGTACTTGTAAATCTATAAGCTAGAAATCAAAATAATATTGGTAAATTATATAGGGGGCCTTTCTAAGAATATAATTTTATTATAATATATTTAATTAGATATGAACTAACCATTTAAATATATTACCAAGATTATTGGAGATTTTCTTGGAGTGTTACTGTATACTATATATTTAAAATTGACATGTTCTATAAATTCCAGTAACTCTGCTAATAGCATCCGTGTTGTTGTTTTATTATCGCTAATTTCATCACCAGAACTCCTGTCTCCTAATTATATAATAGCTAGCCAAAATTTATTTTATTTGAAATAACTACCATGTAGCTGCTTATTGTATATATAGTTTGAGCTTAACCATGGTATATTAATTAATTTATATGTATGCAACAATTTATGTGCATGAGAAATCTTAGCATGTAGAACCGTTTTTGATACACACAAGGACTAATTTTGCGGAAGGACGGCTAGATCAGTTACTAACTAGATAAATTCAAGGACTATTCTTACTATAGATTGACTAGATAACTCTAAAATTAGATATAATTTGCAGAATCAGGTTTATCACTAAGCGTCCTTGTGCGTCTACCCACCCACCGGTCAAGTATATAATACTTTGGTATGTATATTTTTCGAAAACCTCACAGAACGGCCTATTAAATTCCTAGCTCCATACTAGTAATAATGATAACAAACCTGGACACTCCACCTGCCGAGTTAGTCCTAATTATTTCAACATAACCTTATAGACACAATCTAATTAAAGCCTCTCATATCAATTAAATATTGTCTCCTATTTGTTATTCAAATTTTGAATTATCAAGCCGTCTTTTTACTTATGTGGACCGATAAGAAATGAAAAAAAAAAAAAAAAAAAAAGGCAAGAAGAATAGAACCCATTATCAGATCATCAGCGCATATTGAATAGTGAAATCATACAAGGCAACAAATATTTGAGAAGTAAATTAACTCATTCTGATCATTTGAATTATATCGAAGGTATGAAAAAGATATTAGAGGGAAGTGAATGCTACTAGAGGATTACTTGAGTTTATACTGTTATTGAGTTAGTATATCAAATTATAATTTAATTATACTTAATCTATAAAATAATTATGAAATTTGGTCTATATTTATATTCACTCATTGTTCATATAAATATTTCCAACAGTAGCAGTAGAAACAATTGAGTCATAGAATTCTAATATTATCAGTAATTGTGATTTAATATCATTACTGATATTAGTAACAGTTTGAGACAGACATGTGAAAAATCTAAACTAAGTGCAAAGCCGATAGGATTTAAAAATAAAACAACAAATGCATGGAAAAATGACTTGAAATATTACCAGAATATTTTGAAAATTTAAAAAATTCCAAATTTTCATTAAAATTCCACAAGTTTATGAAAAAGTTTCATAATTAGATGTATTGCAAAAGCTTATTGTGGTCTGGATTTCTGTTGTTAGTTGAGTTATATTTCGACAAATTAGTAGTTGAATAATAAAATACCAAAATATATTGTAAATTAGAATCACCTATATAAAATAGAATAAATGAACAGGATGAACTTCAGGTTATATTAACTTGTAGACAAAGAAGTTCATTTAGAGAGAAGTGAAATTAAATAGCAAGTTTTAATAAAGATCTTTTAATTAGATCTTTATTAAGTTGAACCAGGTTATATTGTGTAAGCATCTCACAAATCTCTTACATCAACAATTTCATAATAAAAAGTTAAAGTATTCAGTACTAGATTGATTTAAGAAAGAAGAATGTGATTATCCTTAAGCTTTGAAAATATTTGATAGAATATAACAGATATTTACATATATATAAGTGACTCTGTTATATATATTAAAAATATAGCATTCATATTCTAAAAAGTTACAATCCGATTAGATTGAGTATAATCATAATGAATGGTATTACATGTAGCAGAGATGATTGGCCTCCTTATCATCTAATTGTTGAGCATAGATATAATAGTTTTAGGAATAATGGCCCATGCTTGATCCTAACAATATTGGATTTTTCGATGGAAACAAATATAGCCAATTCTACTAAGTTACTGTTCGTAAAGCTGTGTAAACTTAATAATATTATTGGTGGATTTAGACTGAAATTTAATGATATCGAAAGTAATAATACTATTGAACCAGATTATGGAAGAATAATGTTGAAAAGAGTATTACGATACGATTCATTAACTCTCGATTTTATGTTTATAATGATGAATGGTAGCGATAGTGAATATATATATATATATATATACGATACATTATTAATTCAATAAAATATCTATATTACTACATACCATACACATGTGCACTCAACCCATGATAAAGTCTTAAAGAGAACAGTACAAACATTTATTTATTAAAAATAGCATCTATGATCGACCATTAATTTAAATTCTTGTGGTATACCAAGCCTACAACTTTTTGCCAGCAATTGACTATTTGATCCTATAAAGATAATGGATCAGATATTGAAACGTCTATTTATGCCATATTTAAACGTCTATTTATGCCATATCGTTACAGTCGTCTATATAGATATTTAACACTAAACTGATCAAAATCTCATAATTAGCAATCAAGGTAAGTTTATGTGGTAACATTATTGCGATTACGTTCGTAAACGCCGTCATCATTTATTTTACAAAAATATATACAATACAACAATTTTTTTTGAACTCTTGAAAATAATAATTAAATTTGATATGCTGTTTGAAAGTTTTATTTAGATTAACTACCAGTAGTTTTAGATCTTGGTAGCAGATGTGACTCAGATATGAGACATGATGATCAATTGAACTCAAGCTTTGTACAAACAGTGCCACGATAGACCAAGCCGCACTTTCTATGAATTTTTTGAGTCCTTTTTATTGAACTACAAAAACAAAAAATACAAAATTTTCTTATGCTTTTAAAAGCCCCTCGATTTGATTCAAAATTTTAAACTTGATAAGCCTAAATTGGGATTTTTCAAATTTTCCAAGTACAAGTTCTTCCCATTTCAAAGTGAATTCAAAATTATTTGGCAGAACTAAAACTACTTACCATGTATTTCATTGAACTTGATTGAAACATTACAATCTTGAGAATAATTTTGTATAATAATTAATTAGATTAAAAAGGATAAATAAATACAGAAATGCTTAATAAATAAATAAATAGAGTGTTTTTTTTTTTTTGCAAAATTTCAGTTTTTAATAATTATGCAAAAATGAAACAGATTTTTTTGTACAAGTTAGAATAACTTAATAAGGGTTGTGTCGGTTATATCTTGATAATGCAGAATCCAATTCTTCGAATCGTTTTCTAACAACTGGGCATTTATCAATTGGGAATGCAATTGCACCTGGGTTTGCTTCAATACCTTTTAAAGATCGAACCAAACTATGAACATCATTAATACCAAATGCTTTGATACTCATAGAATGAGCAATCATAACTTTTTTTGGTGCGTTCATTTTTTTATTGTAATTGTATGAGGCTCTATAAAATTGATGCATAGCAGTAATCAATTCGAATTGGTCGTTTAATTCTTCGTTAAAAAATTCTTCTTCTTCGTCGTCGCTTGATTGGACTTCCATTTCTGATGGGTCGATTGAAGTGGTAGCGTCTGCTTGAACTGGAGTATCAGAATCGCTAAAATAATCATTTGATTCTAATTCTGGATCTTCATGGCCATCAATTCGAACAATTGGTGAACCTAAAACTGGACTGGCACATCTTGATTGAACAACTGAGAATGCACATTGGAAAGATTTTAATGATCTTAACCCAGTCATGGTTAACAATAAGTTGACATATAATTCGTTGCTGTGTTGTGCAATTGGTAAAACCATTCTTATTTTTTTTTTTTTTTTATGTGTGTGTGTGTAGGTATTAGTTGATTAATTGGATAGAAAAATAAAAACTTTTGAAAACAGATAAATAGGTAAAATAAAACTTGAGATTATAAAAGTTTTCAGATTAAAGAGGGAAATGTTGATGTGTTTATATAGTTTTTTGAAATATCAAAAAAGAAGAATGTGGGAATCACAATTGAAAGACTCAAACTCATTTTAAAATAGCTTAAAGGAGTCCTTCCCGCACTGGGTTTAGTACATTAAAGAAAAAATCTTTCACTCAATAATAAGAAAAAAAAAAGCAAAAAATAGACTCGCATATCGGTATCGGTTCTCCAGATTTGTGAGTTTTTTATTTTTAGACAAATCAACTTATTGAATCTAGCACGGCTTGAGTGGGGGAAAAAGAAATTATTCTCTCATAGTTCAGTATACTCGATTAATTGAGCGTTCGGGCGGGGAATCGTTTAAACGCACAGTGATTATTTACTTTTTGGAGATCTATCATTTACCATTGGTACTCGATCGTAGATTTAGAACAATGTGGAGCGGTGTGCCTACCCAAACGGGTAATCCTGCTCGCTCCCTGCAATGAAGAATTTTTTGTTTTTTAGTCCTCCAAAAACTATCGTGAAGAAATTTAACAATTTAAACCATGGCCAGCAGAAAATTAATAAAATATTTTTTCATGCGCTGAATAAAAAGTTGCTTGTTTTATTAAGATTTTCCAAGCATTAGTAATTTACCTACAACTGCAGCCATGGCTATTGATATATAGAACAGACCCTGATATTGAGTTGAGTTTCACCTCAGGGGCAAAATCTTTTTTTGTACAGTTAATGGACTTTCACCTTTCTATTGCTTTCTTAAAGCTCTTTAATTGTGATAAAAAAAAAAATGGTGGGTGCTTGGACCCCTAAAGGACTTACCATGTTCCAGGCCTAAAGTCCCTGAGAGAAACTTTTTTCACTGTGACTTTGGCCGATTATCGGGGCTTTGTTAGCAACGCCCCCAATCCCCACCACACTTGAATTAATTAATTGCTACCACAATTTTCAAGCTTATAAAAATTATGTTTTTGGAATTTGACAATGAAGCTCTTTCATAGACTAGTTAGACTATTGATAATAAATTCTAGTAAGCAATCAATCACAGGTATCGAGAGCAAAATCAGGTAAATCAATCATGCATGGTTAATTGAAAGAATATCAATAACACAAGCTAGCAATACTATAGATAAAAAAGCTGGAGGTCGACCTCAAAACCATCGTCTTGTTGAATAAGCAATAGACAAATTGATATCATTTTCCACCATCATGTTTTGCAATGCATATCATTGATTATTGCTGGAATTTCTATCAATAGAAACCAATAGATCCTATGAATCTTTAATCGAAGCTTTCGTCGAATTCTAGCAAAGCTAGCAAAACTAAATAAATTCACTCCAATCATTATTGCAAGCAGCAATCCACACTTTTGCTGCTATAATATTGCAGTGCCCCATAGAGCAGTTGATTCTCTTAAGGTTGTAAGAACTTTTTTTTTCTCCCATGCGTGGGTGGGTGGGTGGTAGAAAAATCAGCGGAGTTCGAAACTTTTCCTTGACTAAAAAAAAAAAATCTCAGCGCTCTATAGAAAGTTCAGCGAAAAAAAAAAAAGTTTCTCAATGGCAAAAAAGCAAGAAAATTTTTTGTCTCTTGAAAATTTGATAGAAAAACGCCACGTTGGAAACTGCGCTAGTGCGGTAACAATGAGTTGATAATGAAGGATCGGCATCCGGATGCGCGTTTTCTGTGCTTCAAGCTGGGGTAAATTGCCGATTTAGGGAACCCGCGAGGCTGTAAGGTTTTTCTTCTCACGACCAGTGCACCATGCATGGCAATATCCACACCACTGTAGGTGACCGATAATTTGATAGAAAGCTAAGCTGGACTATCTCTACCAATAGTTTGCAATTGATCCATGAAAATTACAGCAACCCCAGTTAGGAAGAATAGGGTAAACTATCTGGTATAATAGTTCAATTGGTGCATTTTTGGATAGAGTCTAGATACTATAGCTAGACATGTAGGTCTAATTGTAGTGCTAGTGTTTATCCGGAAATTATAATATATAGATCGTTTAATCTACTCAAACATTTTATAGTATATATAGTTGCCATTAATGAATTCGAAGATTTTTGTTGTTGCTCTTGGGTGCATGATCACGTCAATTAAATTTTATAATATACTCGAAAGATGAATTTTTATATAGACCTGCCATTCAATATAGGATATTAATTAGTTTTAATAAACATTATGTTTGCTTGGCCGTCATTAAATTTAAATTAATGAGGTGGTCTCAAAACTCAACTGGCCATAGACTCATAGATACCCTATATATATAGTTTACAGTTACTGGTATATATCAGATCACTCAGATATAAGAAATTTTATGGACGGATCTTTGAATTAACATATTCATAGTATAGGCCTCCAGGTGTAAATCTAATGAGAACAATTATAATTATATATATTTCATAGGTATAAATCATATCATGGTAGTAATTGCCTAGGGTCATGAAGCAGATAATCTATTTTAAGTATACCTATGGTATTTATATCAGATCGATATGCATATGACATTTTAAATTTAATTAATTAATGAGATGATTCGGTTGAATGAGCTATTAATCAGCAAAGAGTTTTTTGGGTTTATAAAATCAGCAGTCAGATATATCACATTCCATATACTCTGGATCTTTTTATTACAGAGTCCGAGTGACTCCATTTCGACCGAAACTCGATTGATATTTTCTCAATTATAATAGATGCATATAAGTATCGATCTATACTGGTTGATTGGTCCATAGACAGAATATTGTATAAATAGATTGTAGTAGAACCTAAAACCGGATGAAAAAAAAAAAAAAAAAAAAAAAAAAAAAAAAAAAAAAAAAAAAAAAAAAAA